>CATLJY010000531.1:0-103481 GCA_949987705.1 Thereva unica | reverse complement strand
ATATGGGTGTTTCTCACCAAAGTGGTAAAATCGCTGTCCTTGGCAAATATTACGTAAACTATGGCGAGAAATATTTATATTTCTGCAAATTTCAATTTATAACTATCTAAACTATAGTATACAATATAGAAAATATCTCACTTAAAAACCTATATGGTTTAAATAACGTATTTTTTAGGTCTAAAAACAGTCCCCTGGCCGGTCACCAAACCAAAATATTTTCTATTGAGTTCAATAATTGAACTAATATTTTAAAAACAATTAACTTATATAACACAATTTAATCAATATGAAATGATATGCTATTAGACTCTAATATCAATTTATTTAAACTATTTTATGATTAGTTTAATTTAACCTAAAGTTCGTCCCCGAATTTCATGAACAGTCCTCTGCCCAAGGTTTCGAGTGACGCATCAGGCCATCTACAGTAAAGACAGACTTGTAAGTGGACGTAACGAAACGTGAACGACATGAAGTTAGCTTTGTTACCCCCAAAAGTAGCTATACCTTATTTTGTTTAGTGTTACAAGAGTTAGAGGGGCACATGCGCGCATCGGTACGCAACATTCGACAGTCCCCTAGTAAGTGTTATTTTTCTTTTTTTAAAGTGTTCCAGTTTTCTCTATTGTGCATCGTTTTAAATAAGATGGCTTATATTGTTTCTATAAAACAAAATAAAGTCATAATGCAGGAATTTTATGGTACCGTAACAATTACACAAATTAAACAGTCCCCTGCCAACAGTCCCCGGTCAACAGTCCCCGGTCAACAGTCCCCCGCTACATACAGAAACATGAGAGTGTTTCATTTAATAGGGGACTATTATTGTACTTTTGCCTTTGTTTTAGGTCTATAACCATCTTTTAATTATGGCGCGAGAAAGAAGAAAGTGTCTAAGGAAGAAATAAAAGTTCACAAGTTTACTTGGAACCACACAGAGAACTTGGAACTACCAAAGAAGACTGTTTTATTTTTATATATATGCGTCATGAGGAATGTTTTTAAAGTATATATACTACTAATAAATGCTCATTTCACTTATATATACAATCCTCTGACATATGCAACAGTCCTCTGACATATGAATTTTTTAAATTTACTCAATAAGTCCTAAAATAAAACAAATATATTTGGGTCCCTTACTGTTTATTATCCACCAGATAGATATCTATTTAATTGTATATTTTTTTTTCATATTCACTTAAAAAAGTTACTGGGACAGATTTCTTGCAAAAATTTACCAGTTTACAGAGAAACACCCATATGCAGAAAGACACAGAGCACATCGGTAGAACCGTGGTACAATAATTACAAGGTAAGCTCATAAGGGCCCTGTGACGTCACTCAGATCTTAGTTCACAAAGGAAAAAAGCTCTCTCGTGACGTCATTCAGATCTTTTCTCATATAAAAATGGTAGGAGCTTTTCAAGATGGAAACAGAGCTTTTCCTTGCGAGTATTATTGTACCATGGGTAGAACTGGAAGCAATGACCGAGACCCCGCTTACTCCGGAAAACACTCAAAAAGCATTATGCATTCGGAGGATATGTCAACCAAAGTGTAAGCAATGCTTAAGGCCATTTAAAATAAGTCGAGGCAGAAAGAAACCGAAAAAATAGGGAAATGCGAAGAAATGCCAGGAGTATAATCAAATAGATAAAAGCTAATTCTTCTCCGTGGGAAATGCTGAAAAGCCAGATCTGAGGGGAGGGGGAAGAATCCTTTACCTTAATCCGCCCGGTTTTATGGTATGAGAGTAAAGCTTGGATATTGACAAAGCAAATATAGTCCGGACGCTGGAGCATTTCCAGTGGTTTTGGCGTGATGTAACAAATTCGCTCGAAAAAGGACTCAGTTTCTATTGCACCAATTTAGCTGTTTTTTTTTTAATTTCGGTAGCCAATCTCAGCTAGTAACAACAAAAATATTCAAACAAAATTCGGTAATTTTTCTAATTTGTTTAAGAAATTATATTTAACAATATTTTATTGAAAGTTGTGCTCAATAGAAACTGAGTCCTTTTCGAGCGAATTTGAAACGCGCCTAGCATTCCTGGCGTCGCCGAGTTAGCAATTTTTCTGGAAAAAACGCCTTAGTTGCAGTTTTTTGCCAAAAATCTTAAAAAAATTAAAAACCATAAAAAAAATTTAAAAATCAGAATTTTAATGATTGGATATTTTAAAGAGAGTCTTAGAGCATACGTAAAAAAATCAGGATCAACATGGGAGATTTTCTTTTGGCGCAGGAACAAATTTAACTTTTTAAATTCACTTAATTGCAAAATGCATTAAGCAAAAACTATTTGACCGACAGTGATCGAGTTTTGGATATAAGTTAAACATGCTTTTAACTATCTAATTCCAAAATTAAATTGGAAGATAATGGTCTCTCCTTTCCTTGTTCTAACTTTAAAGTGAGGTACTTTTTTTCGCGGTTTTCGGCTATTTTGCAAAGCAAAAATACAAATTTCAAAAATCCACCTTAGGGTAAGTTTTAGCAAATCCAATAACGAACAAAACATGCTCAACAAATTTTTCGTCTAGAAGCCTTCGTTAAGAGATATTTAACAAGAAAGGTCAAAAAACAGGGAATTTTTTTTGTGAATTTTTCAGTTTTTGGGCTACCACAAATTTTCCTGGGAGTTTCATGCTCCCCCTAGATATTGTTGGGGATGTCATTTCTGACCGATTCCACCAAAAAAATCCGTTACATCGCGCCAAAACCAAAAGTTATAGGTTTCACTGCTCTAGCGCCTGGACTAATAGACTAGCAGCTCAAAGCATTCTCCCAGTAAGGAATTTACGAATTCATGGAATTGGAATTCAGTACATCTTTGCAGACATTGGAAGCAATGCGAATCGATGGATATTGGAAGGAACGATATTTCAAGGTGTCATGCATAGGGAACATACAACATTTTTCAGTTTGTTCATTATTGAGGAAAAATGCTGAAGCCTCTAGTAAAATAGGATGATGTAATAATTATCTGCCTTTGGTCGTCTCTCTCCCACTAGTATATTGATTATGTCATATAGAAAGGAACTAATAGTACAGTCAATGTGTCGTTAAAAAAGACTGTTTGTTGAAAAAATTGCATCGGGTTTTTTTTTCATAAACCGTTAGGGGGTCATGAAAAAAGCTTAAACCCTGAAAATTTTTTAAATAAGTCGTTTCCATGGGAAATTTAATTTTCTAAAAAAAATTTCATATAAAGAATATTGGCATTTAGCTTCGTTTTCGAGATATATTGCAAAAACAAAAAAGGGTCCGTTTTGACCCCTATCTCCAATTTCCACCCAATTTAATAGCACTCCGCGGTTTTTTCTTCTTGAATGACCCATTATACGATTCCTGCAATAAAAGCCCGTGAACGTCTTAGTTCCTTAATGCGCTATTTTTTTAAGACAAAATCAATAGACTACACCCTCTTCTTTTAAAACTGGTTTTTGGAAGGTATGGTAAAGCAAAGGGTAGCTCTTATGCCTTGATATTGGAATGTATTGCATTGCAAAAGATGGCCGTTATGTCTTCGGCCCTAGGACATCGTAATGTTAACAGAAGGGATGATTCGATCTATAAAGTAGACGTACTTATAGGAAAGTGTACAGAATCGACTCTGGAAGACTTCCATTTCCTACTGGGCTATATGTAAATTCTTATAAGGATTCTTGGTCATGTGGGGGTGACCAACAGGGAAGAATGTTACCTCGGGTTCTCAATAATAGACCAAAGGGATAGGAAAGCGGAGGACGAGAAATCGGTGGACAAATGGCGAACTAGAAGATATACGAATATTTCGGATCAAGCAAAAATATGAACACTTCAGAAGAAGATTGATTGGATGGAAGGTCTCAATGCAATTACGAATAGGTGACCTCCCTTCGGCAATATTCGAAACTACCAAAAAGAGAATGCCATTAGCGAAAATACTTCCTCGTGCTCAGCAGTTAAATAAAATGTACTAATTGCTAATTAAGCAAATTGAAAACATTAAAACCTTTTAGTTTCAACTTTAAAAAAAACTCAGACATGTCAATAACAACTAAAATGCGTGACTGAGTCAATTACGGAATGAATTGGATGCTCTCACTCCGTGCTGTCTCCTAACTTAAGCTGGGGCTCATTAGGCCCCGGCCAGGCGACCGTTCAGCTCCAAACTACCACAATCTTGAATTATTCTGTAGGTGGAATTAAATTCAATTAAGTGGGCAATCTGTTTGCACAATTTTTGTTCTCAGGGTCCTGTTATTAAGGGAAAATTTGATTGAACTAATTAAAGCCGAGCCCGTATCTAGTGCCGTTGGTCGACGTAGTAAAAGTCACTTCTCCTTTATAGCATTTCCATTAGGTTAAAAGCTTTTCCGGTTCCTTTTAAATGCGCACTTATTCAGGACGACTTGCGTTCACAGGACACCGAAAACCAGCCATGAGCCACCAGTTCTAGGATAATGAAGCAGTATTGAGCCTGGTGTGCATTAAATATGCTGGACTGGTGCTGCTGGGGGGCAGCTTGCGTGAAGGATGGCTATAAATTGCATTATGGGAGCCGGGGACAGCCAGCGCGCTATATTATGACACTAATGAAACAAAACATTTAGTCCGCCCTGTCTTAATGCCTGAACTCTAAAGAACACTTTGTGCTGCTTAATGAAATAATTAGATAAAATCCATGCTTTATGAGGCGTTCAAGTTATGGATTGGATTGTCTATGTGTGAAGCTGCCGAAGCGAACTATAGTGGGTGGCGAGGGCGATACTTTATTTAATTCATTACAATCAACGATAAAATGATTTCTACGAAAATCACGAAATTTTTATTACAGACACTTTTTGTGCTGCACTAATTTGCCCGCCCTGTTAGGGAGTTTCTATAGAGAAATGTCCGAAAAGTACTTTGGGTGAACAACATGAAAGTGGAATTCCTTGAGTACTGCCGGAATAGAAAACGACGCTCATTTGTATGGTGTCAAAATGATAGATTATTTTGCCTTGTTCTGAACTTAACCAGTTTTGTTGGATGGAGTGTCGTGGAACGAGAAACTTCCAGTCCAGCCATCATAGAGATATGATGAACTGCAAAATAATGTAAAGTAGTACATAGTTTTGAAGCTATTAAGTGGGAGCAAATTTTTTAGTAAGTATTTTATGGAAACATATTAGTTAGGTCAAAGTTTTTTACCGAATGTAATAAATTTTAATCCAGTTATATGAAAAATTCTTAGTAGATGTTTATAAATTGCCCTAACACATGCTGATTATTATTGTACTAAGAAAAACCTCGCCAAGTCTACTTTCATCTTCACATGATGGAAATCTATCCAACCAGTAGAACGATTGAGTACCCAACCCCAGTCTAGTGATTTAGGCATCTTAGGGATTGACTTCTCAGCGTTAGATAACTTGGACTATCTAAAATAAAATTTAAAAAATGAAAATACGAAGCATTGAACAAACCCCAGGCGGAGATGGAGACTTTCTAGAAACCCTATCATTAATCCTAGGTCAAGCAGAATGATAGTTCCGGTTTCGTTTGGCTAGGGGTTAAAGCTACCATCCATCAGGTCTGTGGTTTGATTTCAGCCAGAGTATGGACTTTCGTGTCTTTCCACTTCTCCCTAATAGATAACACTCTATCCTTGTGTCCGCCTACTTTCCGAGGATGTAGCAATATTGCCAACCCAGGCAATTCAAGAACTGATTGAGTTCTGTCGCAAGACGAACCGGTAACTCGTCATCGGGTGTGATGTAAATGCCCATCACTCCATTTGGGAGAGTATCGATCCAAATAAAAGGGATGAGTGTGTCCTAGAATTTCTTGTTACGAATAACATAGTTATTGCAAATAGGGGATGCAAACCCACTTTTGTCACTGTTAGTAGAAAGGAGGTGCTTCCTTACCTCACCTTCACAATCAAGCTTCTCTCCGACAGGTTGGAAAACTGGCGTGTTCGGGTAATCTGCACCTTAGTGGGCCTCTCACATATCCGCGTCGCTTCTTTGGTTCCTAAGAAAACCAACTGGTCTGTTTCAGAGTGTGCCGACACACAGTTTACTGATATGCTGAGCTCTTCCTATCCGGGCAGCAACACTGTCTCTTACTTTCAATCGTCTCCTAATGTTCCCTGGTGGCACAAAAGGTTAGTTGCAATGCTAATAATATTAATAATAGAGTAAACCCTTCTAACACAGAAGCCGCATTTCTCAGCTGACCCAAGAAAATTAACCAACTCATCACAAGCAAGCGCTGAGATGAGGCTCTCAATTAAGCATGCAACCATAAAATTAAATAAATCCAAATTAACATGTAACACACAAAAACAACAAGAATAATAAGCGATCATGTGAGATTTAACATCTTTTAAGACAATGAGATTTGTCTTTGCTTTAATGAGCATGCAATTTACAGGTTCATATCTGCCGTAATTCGTGTTACAGGAGTTACATTGTAACAGAGGTGATTATCTCAGATTATAACGACTCTCTCTAAACGACGCACGGTGACCTCGAAAACCTGAGTCGACCTTTCCATTAAGGAGGTGATGAACAAATACAACATCGGCCACCTCACGACGCTTGTGAAGAGAGCTTAAATTGAGTAACTTAAGCCGGGATTCAATGGGTTTCCCATGGAAGATGATTCAACGCGAATCGAAAAAACCTTGGTTGAACCGATTAAATAGTTTTAACATGCGTTGAGTAGTGAGGAGACCAAACATGGGACGCATATTCGAGTAATGGTCTAACAAGAGAAATGTAAAGGTGTTCAGTGATCAAGTTTAGTTTAGTTTAAATTCTTTGGACCACCTTTTAATAAAACGCAGGACTAAACTACCTCTGGAAGAAATATAGTTGATGTGAGTGGAAAAATCCAACTCACTATCAAATCTAATCCCGAGAGGTTTAACAAAATTAATACGAGGGCTACCTTCATCACAAACGGTGTAGTTAAAAATTATAGAACTACGTCTCCTACTAAAAGTCATGATTTCACATTTACTTATATTAAGAACCAGGTTGTTGCAGCACACCAAGCGTAAAAGGTGTCAAGGTCAACTTGCAAAGGTTAGCAACCCTCTTAATGTGACGGTACAATAAGATGTCATCACCGTAAATCAATATTCATTCATCAATTGGTAGAATAAAGAGAAGAAGGCCAATATCACTGCCTTGAGGGACACCGGATGACACTTCAATTGTTACTGATTTGAATCCTCGAAAAAGAACTTGGTAGGTCCTGTCAGTTAAGTAAGACGGAACCATAGTAGAAGAGCTTGCGGAAAACCTAATATTCTTAATTTGAGAATTATAATGGAGTGGGAGAGCTTATCAAATGCCTTACTAAAATCAATGTAAACATAATCAGTTTGACAACCGTAAACGAAGCCCTCGACAGCATGAGTAATGAACTCAAGATGATTTGTGGTAGTGAAACTAGATGCAAGAAAACCATTTTGAGTCGTTGAGACAAGCCACTTGCAGATATGGTCCATTGCAAAATATATAAACAACTTCGCAACTGGTCTATAATTCGAAATTTCGTTCTTGCTACCACTTTTGTGAAAAGGAACTCTTCCCAAAAAGTAGGTAAGTACCCTTACACAGGACTTAAAGAGCAAGACACAGCAGGAGGAGCCAAAAGTGTAGTCGAATGGGAGTTCCTAAATATGTTTCACGATATCAGCACTGGCAATCGAGAGATAGTCTCACAGCTAGACTAGTTCGATTGCTGCAATGTATTAGGATAACTGTACCCTTTTTTCTTAGAAATTTTAGAAGATTGTTCAATAGGGCAAAGCATACCGGTCTCAAGTCCTTGTTGTATGTAAGTTAGAGTGAACTTATATTCATCTCAGCCTACAACAAGGGCTTGAGACGATCCAAAAGGATTGCCTGGATGAAACACTGTGAGAGCCTTCAGACACTACCATAGGCGACTAGACTCCAAAAGCTAGTTTCCGAAGACTGCTTTAATCGAGTGGGACTTCTCAAAAGGGAGAATGGTTTTACACCTCTACCCATGAAAAAACCTTGAGGTATCTGTTTAGCGAGCACTTTCTACGGTCAATCCTCCAGACCGTTTATCCATTGGATACCGGAGTATTTCTGGGAACATCTTCGACAGTGACAAGGTTAAATGGGCCGGTGCCTCTTTTTAACTCTATGAGAAGGAATGGAATTTTTCCGGAATTCCTTCAAAAATGGCACGTTCTGATTCTCGACAACCAGGTCTGTCGCTTTAGAGCCTGCTTCAACTGGAGATATGTTTCTAGAACATGATTATATTTCTAGAGCACTGGCTCTCAGAAACCTGGAACCTTACACGATTGAGTGGATAAATGCCACGCTTGTAGTTCGTGGCATTACTTCTACCCTACCTGTCTCCAAAATTAGTGTAAAAGCTATTAAGGGCTGCCTTCAAGGTGGAGTCTTATCCCCGTTACTCGTCACTAGTTGTGGATGAACTTTTTACTAAACTATCCGAATCTGGTTGCGATATCATCGGCTATGCAGACGATCTTCCATGAGAAAATTCGTAAATCGTTTTGCCTTTTTCGTTGCCGTGGTCGTCATCGTTGATTAAAGTATCCGAGGCATGTTGCTCGTTGCGTAATAATTGTTTTTTACGGGTGAGGTTATAAGCCTCACGCCAACCTTACTTGTAAGGGACTAGCCCGATCATATTAGGCTATCCTCTCTCATAGAATAGTTACCAGTGGCCACCGCTAGGAGGTTATGATTGCACTTCCATCAGTCCGAAATAGTTGCGGCACGTGCATGTTATGCTACATGTTATTCCCCCTATTCCGCTGATGACTGACCACCTGTTTTTATTTTAACTTTATACATAAATATCATTGTATTCGGAAGTATTCGGCATACCAGTTTTTATTGCAATCAGCTGAAGAAGTCCTTATAGACGGGTCCCGGACGGTATTATTTTAGTCCAATGGTCAAGTGACTGTACCATTAACGTTACTGTAGACAAATCACTGGTCTCCAAATGTCAGAAACACCATTTTTATCCTCATATAACGTTATTGAATTAAATCTAAGGAAAAAATAAGTTTTCCATAGGAAATTAACTTCTTCAGCTGAAAAGTTATCTCAATCGGTCTTCGACTACCATGTAAGGAATAATTTCTTGTATATCCGGAACGCAGCTCTAATTGCCTCTGCCATTTAGTCCAATCAATCTACGGAAATTCTCCAGACAATTAAAGGCAGGAAAAAAAATATGGGCGTGTAGAACACTTAATTTGAAGAATGATAGCGTGTTTTATTTACGGAACTGCATTGGCGAACTTAACCTACAAAATTCGCAAAAGTAAAAAAACCGGTTTTTCGCCAATAAAACAAAAAGTTGAGCTCGGATCCGAAAAAGTTAAATGAGAAAGTTATAGGTATTAAAATTATCTTTCAATTGATGTGGTACAAAATATTGGTTAGTGTCTTATACATGGAGAAAAATGCTAAAAACCGCTAAAAATCGCTTCTTTTTCATTTATTTTTTTCTTTTTATTGATGCGACCTAGAAACTTTTTATTTGGTAAAAATGCTGCTTTTGGCAATCTGAAAACTCATTATTTTTTTGGGCTCGAAATTTTGCAAAATATGGGTGAAATTTCGATTTATGTAAAAAAAAGCGTTTTCGTAAAATCCTTCGTCTACAGCTCCTCGACCTCGTAGGACATTTTTTCGAAGCTCTTTTTCTTCGTTAAGAGTTGGACTATCATGCACTATAAGTTAAAATTGGAGTTTTTCAATTTTATGTACAAAAAACTCCACCGCAAAAAAGACAAGTTTTTTTGCCGCAAAAAGACAAGTTTTTTATTTCATTATTTTTCGACTCTAACCTACTATTTAATAAAAGTTTATATTCTTTTTAGAGAATAAATAGGTAATTTGGTCATACATTATATAAATGATAATAAAAGTTGGTTTTTTTGGCATGGCTTTTTCCAACTATAAAAAATTGTTTCATTTTTCAATTTACTTTTATTGTTCTCGAAAAATTTTGTTATTGCAGACTTCTAGGCCGGTATTCTTAGTCAGTGCTTATTCAAAGTTCATGCTTAAGCAATTGCTTAAGGTGTCGTTTCGATTCACAGTCGCTCCTTAAGCATTTCCTTAAGCAAATGCTCAAGCATGAACTTAAAGGCTCGCGCATACTACAGGCGCGACAGGCCGCAGCGCATCGCATTGCAAAATTGCGCCAAAGCACATAAGGAGTCGCAGCGGGCCGCGCCGCAAAGCAATAATGAATCAGTCAAAGCGAAAAGAATAGTAAAATAAAAGCGAAAGCGAAAAAAATAGTAAAATAATTAAGCACAGTACGATTTACATTAAAATAACAAATTACCTAAGTTGCTGTTGTTGAACATCGAGTCAATAATCGCGAGCAACAACGTCCGATAACTGCGATTTCCAACGCACATTGAGGCGGGCCGCATCACAGCACATAACATCGCCGCAAAAATACGCCTAGCAAGCGATCCGCCAGTGCGCTGCGATGCGGCCCGGTGCGGCCTGCCTGTAGTGTGCGATAGTTCATGTAAAATGTTCGAAAGTGATGTAGGAGGATTTTTGTTATGCAATGCGGTGCGGTGCGGCCCGCACTAATGTGCGCGAGCCTTAATAAAGCAAATGCTTAAGACGATCTTATTTACCCTAAAAATGAATTTATTTTTCAAGTAGTCGTCAAGGGTGCCTTAGGCAATTGCTTATATTTGATTTTTCAATATAGTCCAGTGCAATTAGTAAAATGTAATTGAATTTTACGATGTACGAAATTTTTTTTTTTTTTTGAAATTGTTCGGGTACATCTGACAATGAAAAAATCAAGTTTGTTGAGTCGATAATTCCGAGCATTATATAAAATTCTAATTCATCCGACACTCGAGAAGTGTCGTAACGTTCGGGGTTGACTTTTCACCCGCTATGCCGCGGACATGAAACGAAAGAGTTTCGGTCAATAGCCAACCTCATTTCGTTATTTCCCTCTGGGATGAGTGTTGATGAAGATGACAACATGAAAGAGGTGGAGATAGAAGAGATAGAGAGATAATAAAAAAAACATTTCATACCTTATAACCTACTGACTAGGCCTATTAGGAATACCATGTAAAACGCTGCTTGCATTATACTTCAAAGGTGGTGCGGAAAAGAATGCAGCGCCCGAGTTTTCCCAGCCCCATATATCAAAAACCATTTTTACGTAAATTCCGTATGAGACATTTTTTTGCAGATTCATCTCACGAAAAATCTTTACTTAGCCAAAAATTGCATAAAACCGATAGTTTAGGAGATATTTGAGAAAATTTGATTTTCGTTACCTTTGAACCTCCATAACTCGAGTAGCCGGTCAGCTGGCTTTATGGACTTTTGGGAAATTATTTGTGACCCCAAAATAAAGAGAATCCCGCTGATAAATCTCCAGTTGCATTATTTCAGAGGTTTGATCTTTTTTTGTGTAAAAAGTGACTGGGCTAAATATATTTTTTCACACTTTAATTAAAAAATCAAATATGTATAAGCAATTGCTTAAGTTGCCTTGGAGACGACATAAATAGTGGAATTATTGGAAAATAACAAGGGAAATGCTTAAGCAATTGCTTAATAAACGTCACCTTAAGAAATGACTGTGAATACATGATTTTTTAAGAACGCCTTATTCAAATAAGGCGAACTTATTTAAGAAATTCTTAAGTCCATGCTTAAGAATCGACTGTGAATACCGGCCCTAGAGTTAAATTAAAAAAAGCTATAGAAAATGGCCCTCGAATTTCGAGTCCTGGATGCGGCTATTTGCATTAATTTTAAATATTTTAACGTTCATTGTTTTATCATAATATACAGGCAATTTTGGTCATAGTTCAAATAAATGTATGAATCTAATGACTCCAACTTTTATAGGAATATAGTTGGTTTTTCATTATTGGTTGATAAAAGTTGAATTTAGAAGCTTTGAAATGATTTTAAATATTTAAACGTTAGCTGCAGCAAGGCGCACCGGGTCCTAGCTATCCAAAATACAGAAAATAGGCAGTTCATTGCGACATTGCATCTGTGTATGAAAATTCATATCTCGAAAAATGATATGTCAATGGATGGTTTTTATTGTCGCGATCAACATGTCAGATCCCTAATAGTAATGGGGCCTCGGTAGCCTAGGGAGTAAGGCGCCTGGCTACTATCCCAGAGGTCCCGGGTTCGATTCCCGGCGGTGCCACGGTCCTAGCCTTTCCCAATTTCCCACCCACATAACTTTCCTTCTTTCTTCTTCCCTCTTTACATTCCTGATCCCTCCTGTCATAGCCTTCCTTAGCCCTTCCCCGCCCCACCAAAAAGCGCATGTCATCGGTTGGTTGATGAGATTCAACTCGTTTCAGGAGGCATAACACTCCAGCGAGTTGTTTCTCGATGCCCCGATGACAAAGTCGCCAGTAATGGTTGGGAGTAGGTGGACTAAAAAAATATCGCGGGTAGGTTGTGACAGTTCCTTTCTTCCCCGACTAGAGCTGCTGTTCGACATTACACTCTATATGAAGAAAATAGACTGTCGACACAGTATAAAGGGCGTTTCCTGTGACTCTAGTCTTTCACATTGTTATACCGAAGTATTACGGTTGGCATTATTGGATCGTATTACATGATTTGGCTACACTGAACGAAAACACGAGGCAATACTCTCTTCCGGTTTTGACTGTCACATGGAGAAGAAACAGTTTAGTTCAGCTCGCTTACTAGAATATTTTATATACTTGCCTATGTAATTAAATAATTCGAAATGTTGATTATCGTGTGCATTATTTAAATATATAACAGTGGCGACGAGGTAAAAGAATTTTCGGCACAAATAAAAGTGCAAGTGCATAAAATAAAAACTCACGTGGAGGACATAACCTCGAACAACATGTCGAATTTTGGAAAAATGCAAGTATTCCATCACGAAATGAGTGACTGGGCAGTGCATAAAATACAAATTTTACAGTATTTTATCGCAAATGATGTGGACGAAGTGCCAAAAAAGCGGGCCATATTAATAAATTCTCTGCACGAGACCACCGTGAAGCTTCTAAAGAGTCTGGTTTTTCCGAAAGATGTGCAACAGACTGAAGTGGACGACCTGCTTAAAGCATTGGACAACCACTTTAGGACAACAACAGCCGGATTTGTCGAGAGGAAGAATTTCTACGAATGCAGCCGTGAAAATGGGGAGTCAATCCAGCAATGGGCAGCAAAAGTACGAAAGTTGGCGGCACAGTGCGAGTTTGACACATTCTTAGATACAGCTCTAAGGGATAAATTCATTATGGGTCTGCAGAACGGACCAGTAAAGGATAAGTTGTTCCTAGAAGATGTGAAAACACTCACATTTGAAAAGGCAGTGGAAAAGGCTCAAACAGTTGAGTGCATTCAAAACCAACATATGAGCATGCGGGTCAAGCAAGAAGCGGATGAAAAATGCTTCAAATTCAAAACAAGGCAAACACAAAACACAGAAATGAAAAATATTCAACGTCACAAGAAGAAGCAATGTGCAGTTTGTGGATTTACTAATCACAAGGAAAATGAGTGTCGATATGTCAACTATACTTGCAGAAATTGCGGTCAACGGGGTCATCTACAGAAAATGTGTAGACAGCAGCAGAGGAAACAACAGATAGGGAAAAAACATTATTTTAATTATATTAGAAAAAATGATGAAGACTTAACTATTTTTAATTTTAGAAGTAACCATAAAAGTGAAGATAAACCAATCGTGGCTGACGTTGTAATGAATGGAATTCCGATGCAAGTCGAAGTGGATAGCGGTTCCGGCGTATCTGTCATACCTGTGGCTCTGTATAGGAAATATTTTGGACACATTCCCATAAGGAAAGCTACTCGAGGTCTAACGGCATATGACGACAAGAAAATTAAAGTAATTGGGGTTTGTACTTTTGAAATTGTTTATGATAAAATGACACAAATGGTTGAGACATTTGTTATTGACGGTGTAGGGCCTCCATTACTAGGTAGAGATTGGATGACAAAATTTAACATGGGTATCCAACGCATAAATCACTTAAAAGCAAGCACAAATTTAAAATTAAAAGCATTATTAACTCGGTATGCTACACTATTTGACGGCAAGCTTGGGGCTTTCAATAAACACCAAGTCAGTCTTAACCTTAAAGAAGAATCAGTTCCAAAGTTTTATAAGCCGCGACCTCTCCCATTAGCTATTCGCAATAAGGTTGAACGTGAGGTAGAAAATTTAGTGAAGTTGGGTGTTCTTGAACCGGTAAATTACAGCGAATGGGGAACCCCTATAGTCCCAATATTAAAAAGTAATGGTAGTGTGCGTATCTGCGGCGATTATAAAGTGACGTTAAATCCACAACTGAAGGTGGACCAATATTATTTGCCGCGAATCGAAGAAATTTTTGCAAAATTACACGGTGGGGAAGAGTTTACAAAACTAGATTTGTCGACGGCGTATCAACAGTTAATTTTGAACGAAGAATCGCGTCGTTTAACAACGATTAGTACGACTAAAGGTCTATTTAGATACACACGTCTCGTCTATGGGGTAGCTTCTGCACCAGCTATATTCCAAAGAGTTATGGAAACACTCTTATTAGGCTTAGAAGGGGTGTTAGTCTTTATGGACGATATTTTAATTACAGCTCCTACGAAAGAAATACACATGGATAGGCTACAAAAAGTTTTATCAATTCTGTCAGATGCGGGATTAAAAATTTCTAAAGACAAGTGTATCTTCTTCAGTAAATCGGTTAAATACTTAGGTCATGTTATTGATAGTACGGGACTACATACATGCCCGGAAAAGGTATCAGCTATTGTAAATACCCCTCGACCGAAAAATATTAAAGAACTTCAAGCTTTTCTCGGTGTAGTTAATTATTATAGGAGATTCTTTCCTCGAGCAGCGCATATTTGTACACCGTTATATAACCTCTTGAAAGCAAACGTAAAATTCACGTGGGGAAAAAAGGAACATGAGTCCTTCAACAAAATTAAATCAGAATTAACTTCCAATCAAGTTTTAGCTCATTACGACCCGAAGTTACCAATTAAACTTACCGTAGATGCATCTCCAATTGGAATTGCTGCGGTCATTGCCCACATTTATGAAGATGGGACTGAACGTCCAATAGCGTTTGGGTCAAGAAAGTTGACAAAAGCTGAGACTAATTACGCACAAATTGAGCGTGAGGCATTAGCAATAATTTTTGGTATCAAACGATATCATATGTATTTATTTGGGCGCAAATTTGTTTTATGCACGGATGCGAAGGCTTTAACATCCATATTGAATCCAAGAAAAGGCATACCACTTATGAGTGCAAATAGGTTACAACGTTATGCTTTGTTTTTGTCGGCGTACCAATACGAAATCCAATATATCAAAAGCGAAGCGAACATAGCAGATTATTTTTCTAGAAATCCAAATCCTGATCAACAAAGAGAATCCGTATTTGATCAAAAAGAAATTTATGTAAACCATATTAGCGAGCAAGACACACTACCATTAAACGTCTCTGAAATTAAACAGGAAACCAAAAAAGACAAGGTATTGGTTGGCATTATAGACCTTGTACGGAAAGGGTGGCCAAAGCACATAAAAAACCGGGAGTTGCAAGTGTACTATAATATTAGAAACGAATTAACGTGCATCGATGAATGTCTCTTTTGGGGTCACAGAATAATAGTACCATTTTCGTTGCGTCAACTTGTGTTGCAAGAACTCCACCGTTCCCACTTAGGAATTGAAAAGATGAAAAGCCTTGCTAGATCTTTTTGTTGGTGGCCAGCACTGACAAAGGATATTGAACAAGTGGCAAAAAACTGTGAAAGCTGTCTTGTGAATCAACCAAACCCTTCTAAAAACCAGCTGTTGAGCTGGGAAGTGCCCGACGGAGTTTGGAGAAGGCTGCATTTAGATTTCATGGGTCCATTTCTGAATAAGAACTTTTTAATTTTAGTCGACGCCTATAGCAAATGGGTGGAATGTATAGACATGGGTTCTTCCATAACTAGTAGTAGGACTATTGATTGTTTGTCAACTATTTTTGCTCGTTTTGGAATGCCTTCACTGATCGTCACTGACAATGCAACAACCTTTATGTCAAATACCTTCCAGCAATTTTTAAAGAAAAATAGTATTGAACATAGAACAAGTCCAGTGGGACACCCTGCCTCTAATGGCCAGGCAGAGAGTTTCGTGAAAATAATGAAAAATGCCTTAAAGAAAAATTTGTATGAAAAAGGTACCCAGAGTTTACAACAGACACTATCAAACATCCTAATGGACTATCGGAATTCCATCCACAAAGCCACCGGTAAGTCTCCAGCACAACTATTGTTAAAAAATAGAATTAGGTCTAGATTTGATATAATTAATCCCTTTGGTGATACAGGATCTGAAGAAATAAATGTTAAACAAAATATAAAAAAAAATCAGAGCCAACAGTATAAATATTATAAAGGTAGATTAAGTCGAGAATTTGTAATAGGAGATTCAGTATTAGTAAAGGATTACTCAAAACCAGGCAAGGTTTATTGGAAAAAGGGTATTGTAAAAAAGAGGTTAGGAAGACAGTATTACTTAGTAGAAGTTAGTTGTGATAGTAAGTTAGTTAAATGGAAACGTCATGTGAATCAAATGGCAAGAGGCAATGCCACTGACACCAACGAGGAAATTATGCCCCCACCAACAATCTTCGAGGATTTGACCACTAAGGTACCAGATGTTCCAGCACAGGTCACCGAAACGACAAGCGACTCAGGGGGTGCAGATAAATGTGAACATATAGTACCCGCCCAACAATCGCGAACAAATTCTTCTTTAGGAGAAGCGTCTATTGAAACCACACCGAACAGTGAGCAGCCTCGAAGGAACCCGATTCGTCAAGCCCGTTTGAAGCCAGAGAAACAGGCGACAAGTAATGGAAGAGTTAGAGATAAGCTAGTATGAAATAGTAGGCAGAATCGGTGACGTTAGATTTTGAATATATATGATTGAATTTGTAATTGTAAGAATTGAAATACATTATTGAACTTGTAATTGTAAGAAAATGTACAGTGAGCTGAACTAAGGGGGGACATTGTTATACCGAAGTATTACGGTTGGCATTATTGGATCGTATTACATGATTTGGCTACACTGAACGAAAACACGAGGCAATACTCTCTTCCGGTTTTGACTGTCACATGGAGAAGAAACAGTTTAGTTCAGCTCGCTTACTAGAATATTTTATATACTTGCCTATGTAATTAAATAATTCGAAATGTTGATTATCGTGTGCATTATTTAAATATATAACACACATAAAAAAAAAAAAAAGTTTCACATTTTGTTATTTGGAATCAAAAATACCAAAAAATTGCCTTTTTCAAACTCCCTTACGGTATATTAAAATGCCTCAACTGATTACTACTATTGGCTTATGGGTGCAGCATAGGCGCCCCGGGTCCCAGCTAGTTTATATAATAAAAATTGATTCGAACAACCAGAAATTACTACAGCGCGAAAAGTTAGAAGTGGCCGCTCACCAAGTAAACATTCTACGTAAAAGATGAAATTGCACATGATCCGTGCTGTTGAGACGTCAATAACAACTTGTATGTATGTAGTACAGTAAATATTAAACAACAATATGTCTCAAATTCACAGGTATTTAACAAAGGAAAAAGGCTCCGTTATTTAAAAAAATGTCTTCGCTGTTGACGGTCGTAAGGTTAATTTATTTTATTTTTAAATTAGTAAAAAGAATATAAACTTTTATAGAATAGTAGTTTAGAGTCGAAAAATAATGAAATAAAAAACTTGCAGTACAAAAACTTGTCTTTTTTGCGGCAAAAAAACTTGTCTTTTTTGCGGTGGAGTTTTTTGTACATAAAATTGAAAAACTCCAATTTTAACTTATAGTGCATGATAGTCCAACTCTTAACGACGAAAAAGAGCTTCGAAAAAATGTCCTACGAGGTCGAGGAGCTGTAGACGAAGGATTTTACGAAAACGCTTTTTTTACATAAATCGAAATTTCTCCCATATTTTGCAAAATTTCGAGCCAAAAAAATAATGAGTTTTCAGATTGCTAAAAGCAGCATTTTTACCAAATAAAAAGTTTCTAGGTCGCATCAATAAAAAGAAAAAAATAAATGAAAAAGAAGCGATTTTTAGCGGTTTTTAGCATTTTTCTCCATGTATAAGACACTAACCAATATTTTGTATCACATCAATTGAAAGATAATTTTAATACCTATAACTTTCTCATTTAACTTTTTCGGATCCGAGCTCAACTTTTTGTTTTATTGGCGAAAAACCGGTTTTTTGACTTTTGCGAATTTTGTAGGTTAAGTTCGCCAATGCAGTTCCGTAAAAAAACACGCTATCATTCTTCAAATTAAGTGTTCTACACGCCCATATTTTTTTCCTGCCTTCAATTGTCTGGAAATTAACATGGTGATTCCGTAGATTGATTGGACTAATTGGTTTTTCTGAATTTTGAAGCTGATAGTATTATTTGTTGTTACTATACGATACCGCACCTACGAAGAAACAGATTGAATACTTTGTACTATTGCTTCGATAATTTTAAAATATTTTGACTTGGCAGCAGGAATAAATTTTTAAAAGTAAGAAATAAAAATTTTCAAGCAAAATAAAACTACATAATTTTAAAGATTGGTTTTGTATTCACTTGGAACGAGGACTATATCCCGTTTTTAATCGGAATATAGTAATTGACCCACAAAATATCCCACATTAGATTTTCCCCAAAAATTTGAACTAAAATGTGTTTCCTACTTCTGTGCCTTAGTCAAGAATTAAACCACAAAGGAAAATACCAGGAATCACGCCCCACAGTTTATTCCCACATTCGTTTTCAAACAGGACATTTTCTTTGTTATCCTTGAAACCGTGGAAACTTTCCTCAATTATCGAGCATTTGAAATCATCGTGGTGAATATAAAATGATTTTACAGTTGCTGTGAAATGGTAGGTTTATCGGGAAAAAGAGCCTGCAATATATTTTGGCAACAGAGTTGAAGGACTCTTGGAACTAAGCAGCATGCTGCCGGTTGTGGAAGAGCTTTGGGAACTCTTTTCTAGCGTTTTTGTTGTTCTCAGTTTTAAAGTGTAAAGGATTCGAAAATTCGTCGATGAAAGTTTTACCATAGACACCATGTGGAGAGCACGGTTTCTCCATGGTTCCTACATGAAGAAGGTTTTTAATGGTTAGAATTTTAGAAAAAGTTTTAAAATTTCGCCGCAGGTTGTATTCGGGGGGTTGAATACATTTAAGGAGCTGATGGTTCGATTCCCTGCTAAGGATAAAGGGATATTTTTTAAAGTGACTTGGTCTGGTCCTAAGAAAATTTCTTATCTTATCTTTCTAGCCTTTTGTACTGTTAGTGATACGTAAGGTAATATTTTGAGAGCTAGACCAACGGTTTAATTAGTTTATTGTCTTAAAAAACATAATTTGTTTCTAAAGATTGTACCAAATAAAAAGCTCTCCACACTCTTTATAAAATTAAGGTGAGTAGATTATCACTATTTGTCGGGGCAGCTCCCGAAGCTGAGGAGCACTTGCTGAAGGAAGAAGATTTCCACCTGGGGTGACAGAGCGCATGAAGTTAATAGTTGAAAAGTTTCATTGAAATTCTAAATGACATTTGAAAAATAATCAGAAAGAAATTTAAATTTAAATGATATCAACACTATCCATACGAGAGAGATTAGCGTAAAATTAAAAACTGGAAAGTATGAGATATTGACAGCATTGACGGCATTAGCAGCATTATAATTATTCTTCCTTAAACCTCATGATATTATTATTATCTTTCCTTAAACCTCATCCGCAAAGCTTCTCCACCGAACTCTGTTTGATCTCCTCTCTTGTTTTCAATTCAGGTTTTGTCGAAATTTTCGATTTCTTGCGTTACTATTCTTTTGCAGGGGTTTTTTGGCTTGCGAACACCTCTACTAGAAGGAGTTAGATGGTCTTACATAATAGCCTCGAGAACGATGATGCCGTTACACCCAAGAGATAAGTCCTGATCTTCTACTAAGATCAAAGATATTTAGTTAATGTACTTTATTAAGATTAGCATTTTTGTACATATTATTAAAAAAAAATAAATAAATAAATAAATATGTAAATAAATAAATAAATGAAACGAAAAAAAAAAATGTGAAGTCATGCACCCGAACCCTACCTTCATTCATCTCTTCGAAGATGTTGACTATACATCAGGTTACCACTGGATACTCTTGTCTATATAAGAGTTACAGACGGAGGAGGCGAGTGTTTCTTGCCTCAAACCGAAGTAAAGCCCGGTCTGGTCGTCCATTGGACAACATACCACCGTAAAAACCCACAAGTCACGAATCCTAAAGATATGCCTCGGTAAAGACCAACGCCAATGTTTCAGACAACGGAAATTCGATTGAAGAACGTGGAACCTAAGACGGAACCTGCACTCTGCTTTCTCTTTTACCATCACTGAAAAAGAGGCATATCGATTACAGCTCTTCAGGAAACCAAACGGACACACAGTTTCATAGTGAATCTCAGAACCTACACAAAAACTATGCACGTTTCGTGTTTAAACAAGACTTATTACATTAGTCTTATAAACGTCCATCCTCCCACAAAAGACAAAACCGATGAGGAAAATTCTATTAGGAATTGATAAACGCCATTAGGTTTGCACGAAGCACGAAGCGCATGTGCAGGGCATGCCTGCCCTATGTCCCATGAGGGATTAAAGGGGAATAAGAAGAAGAAGAGGATCAGGTTTGCTGTCATACGGTGGTGCTTGGAGATGTAAATGCCACAAAAGGAAAAGAAAAGGATTTGCTAGAAGTCATAGGGAAGGCTTGATCTCTCTAGCTAGAAGGCTTGATCTCTCTAGCTAGAAGGCAATGGTAGAGGTCCCGCCAAAAGAGTTGATGCCGAGAAAGTCGCGTTTTCCATGCGCAGTAGAATCCCCGCATGCCGTTCCCGTCCCTTAGCCTAGTCGCAACAAATTTCGAAAGGGAAATTTGAAAATACATAAGCGCATTTCTTATCAATATGTGCGCAATTTTTATTTGTGTGCAGCTTTAATTTCCCCAGCTGCGCGCTCCGGCATCAACTCTTTTGGCGGGACCTCTAGTGTAACGGA
The DNA here is from genome assembly GCA_949987705.1 of Thereva unica. Taxonomy (NCBI): domain Eukaryota; kingdom Metazoa; phylum Arthropoda; class Insecta; order Diptera; family Therevidae; genus Thereva; species Thereva unica. The sequence continues at coordinate 82,293 of CATLJY010000531.1, read as the reverse complement.
AGAGGCGTTTTTTGGAATAATTTGAAATCCGAGAAAAAAATAATAATAATATCAAAAATTGCTACATGTACATAGATGGGGATTAAAACAATTATAAAAAGTAAAAAAACACTAAGATTTTTCAAAGGGGAGGAATGAAGGTAGACCTAGAAACAAGTTCTTCTGGGAAAAAAGGATAGGAAAATGGGGTGTTTTAAAAAAATTCCAGGAAATTATTCGAGGAAAATTTTTTTTTTTAATTTGGATAGATAGAGAAAAAACAAACCCTGAATATCGACAGTTTCTGTACAGGGTGCTAACTTAACATACCCATAGACGATTTTCTGAGTGTCGGTCAATATCTCGATTTTATAACGGTGGCCGAAATCAAGACAGCAGGCCCCTATTCTGGTGAATATTGGTGCCGTCAACCGTCACTAATAAGAACAACCCTTAAATCTAGTAAAAAATTGCAAGTGAAGGAACAAAGAAACTTGAGAGGAAGTCTTTCTCTTCAGCAAGGATCTCTGCCACAGGACCCCAGGTACACTTTCTATAAAACTATTACTGCGTCATACAAAAAAAAACGAGTGTGCTTATGACCACACGACTGAAGTAAAACTTCTTTCGCTCCATCTGTATGTACAATGTGTGTACAATATATACATGTATGTACATTACATATATTAATTTTCTACAAATATTTATGGAAAATCTATCTATATCTATGGAAAATACATAAAATACATAAAATACATAAAATACATAAAATACATAAAATACATAAAATACATAAAATACATAAAATACATAAAATACATAAAATACATAAAATACATAAAATACATAAAAAAAATAAAATACATAAAATACATAAAATACATAAAATACATAAAATACATAAAATACATAAAATACATAAAATACATAAAATACATAAAATACATAAAATACATAAAATACATAAAATACATAAAATACATAAAATACATAAAATACATAAAATACATAAAATACATAAAATACATAAAATACATAAAATACATAAAATACATAAAATACATAAAATACATAAAATACATAAAATACATAAAATACATAAAATACATAAAATACATAAAATACATAAAATACATAAAATACATAAAATACATAAAATACATAAAATACATAAAATACATAAAATACATAAAATACATAAAATACATAAAATACATAAAATACATAAAATACATAAAATACATAAAATACATAAAATACATAAAATACATAAAATACATAAAATACATAAAATACATAAAATACATAAAATACATAAAATACATAAAATACATAAAATACATAAAATACATAAAATACATAAAATACATAAAATACATAATACAATGATGATAATGATTCCCTGGAATCGATTCCCTGGAATCGATTCCCTGGTATCGATTCCCTGGAATCGATTCCCTGGAATCGATTCCCTGGAATCGATACCAGGGAATCGATTCCCTGGTATCGATTCCCTGGTATCGATTCCCTGGAATCGATTCCCTGGTATCGATTCCCTGGAATCGATTCCCTCATGCTCTAGAAAGATGCATAGGCACAAGTAGCCAGAAACGGGTGCGCAGCAAAGTGCGCGTGTCACCATCGCTGCTGTCTGTTATATAAAATACATAAAAATACATAAAAATACATAAAAATACATAAAGATACATAAAAATACAAAAAAATACATAAAAATACGTAAAAATACATAAAAATACATAAAAATATATAAAAATACATAAAAATACATAAAAATACATAAAAATACATAAATACATAAAAATACATAAATACATAAAAATACATAAAAATACATAAAAATACATAAAAGTACATAAAAGTACATAAAAGTACATAAAAGTACATAAAAGAACATAAAAGTACATAAAAGTACATAAAAGTACATAAAAGTACAAAAAAGTACATAAAAGTACATAAAAGTACATAAAAGTACATAAAAGTACATAAAAGTACATAAAAGTACATAAAAGTACATAAAAGTACATAAAAGTACATAAAAGTACATAAAAGTACATAAAAGTACATAAAAGTACATAAAAGTACATAAAAGTACATAAAAGTACATAAAAGTACATAAAAGTACATAAAAGTACATAAAAATACATAAAAATACATAAAAATACATAAAAATACGTAAAAATACATAAAAATACATAAAAATACATAAAAATACATGAAAATACATGAAAATACATGAAAATACATGAAAATGCTTCAAAATACTTAAAAATACTTAAAAATACTTAAAAATACTTAAAAATACTTAAAAATACTTAAAAATATTTAAAAATATTTAAAAATACTTGAAAATACTTGAAAATACTTGAAAATACTTGAAAATACTTGAAAATACTTGAAAATACATAAAAGTACATAAAAGTACATAAAAGTACATAAAAGTACATAAAAGTACATAAAAGTACATAAAAATACATAAAAATACTTAAAAATACTTAAAAATACTTAAAAATACTTAAAAATACTTAAAAACACTTAAAAATACTTAAAAATACTTAAAAATACTTAAAAATACTTAAAAATACTTAAAAATACTTAAAAATACTTAAAAATACTTAAAAATACTTAAAAATACTTAAAAATACTTAAAAATACTTAAAAATACTTAAAAATACTTGAAAATACATAAGATTACATAAAATTACATAAAATTACATAAAATTACATAAAATTACATAAAATTACATAAAATTACATAAAATTACATAAAATTACGTAAAATTACATAAAATTACATAAAATTACATAAAATTAACATAAAATTACATAAAATTACATAAAATCCTTGTAGAATCGATTCCAGAGAATCGATTCCAAGGAATCGATACCAGGGAATCGATACCACAGGGAATCGATTCCAGGTAATCAATTCCACAGGGAATCGATACCAGGGAACGATTCCACAGGGAATCGATTTCAGGGAATCGATACCAGGGAATCGATTCCACAGGGAATCGATTCCAGGGAATCGATACCAGGGAATCGATTCCAGGGAATCGATACCAGGGAGTCGATTCCACAGGGAATCGATTCCAGGGAATCGATACCAGGGAATCGATTCCACAGGGAATCGATTCCAGGGAATCGATTCCAGGGAATCGATTCCAGGGAATCGATTCCAGGGAATCGATACCAGGGAGTCGATTCCACAGGGAATCGATTCCAGGGAATCGATACCAGGGAATCGATTCCACAGGGAATCGATTCCAGGGAATCTATACCAGGGAATCAATTCCAGGGAATCGATACCAGGGAATCGATTCCACAGGGAATCGATTCCAGGGAATCGATACAGGGAATCGATTCCACAGGGAATCGATTCCAGGGAATCGATTCCAGGGAATCGATTCCAGGGAATCGATACCAGGGAATCGATTCCACAGGGAATCGATTCCAGGGAATCGATACCAGGGAATCGATTCCAGGGAATCGATACCAGGGAATCGATTCCAGTGAATCGATACCAGGAAATCGATTCCAGGGAATCGATACCAGGGAATCGATTCCACAGGGAATCGATTCCAGGGAATCGATACCACAGGGAATCGATTTCAGGGAATCGATTCCAGGGAATCGATTCCAGGGAATCTATACCAGGGAATCAATTCCAGGGAATCGATACCAGGGAATCGATACCACAGGGAATCGATTCCAGGGAATCGATTCCAGGTAATCGATACCAGGGAATCGATTCCACAGGGAATCGATTCCAGGGAATCGATACCAGGGAATCGATTCCAGGGAATCGATACCAGGGAATCGATACCACAGGGAATCGATTCCAGGGAATCGATACCACAGGGAATCGATTCCAGGGAATCGATTCCAGGTAATCAATTCCACAGGGAATCGATTCCAGGGAATCGATACCAGGGAATCGATTCCATAGGGAATCGATTCCAGGGAATCGATACAGGGAATCGATTCCACAGGGAATCGATTCCAGGGAATCTATACCAGGGAATCGATTCCACAGGGAATCAATTCCAGGGAATCGATACCAGGGAATCGATTCCAGGGAATCGATACCAGGGAATCGATTCCACAGGGAATCGATTCCAGGGAATCGATACAGGGAATCGATACCAGGGAATCGATTCCAGGGAATCGATACCAGGGAATCGATTCCAGGGAATCGATACCAGGGAATCGATACCATTGAATCGATTCCACAGGGAATCGATTCCAGGGAATCTATACCAGGGAACCGATTCCAGGGAATCGATACCAGGGAATCGATTCCACAGTGAATCGATTCCAGGGATTCGATACCAGGGAATCGATTCCACAGGGAATCGATTCCAGGGAATCGATTCCAGGGAATCGATTTCAGGGAATCGATTCCAGGGAATCGATTCCAGGGAATCTATACCAGGGAATCAATTCCAGGGAATCGATACCAGGGAATCGATTCCACAGGGAATCGAATCCAGGGAGTCGATACCAGGGAATCGATTCCAGGGAATCGATACCAGGGAATCGATACCAGGGAATCGATTCCAGGGAATCAATACCAGGGAATCGATTCCACAGGGAATGGATTCCAGGGAATCGATACCAGGGAATCCCTGTGGAATCGATTCCCTGTATCGATTCCCTGGAATCGATTCCCTGTGGAATCGATTCCCTCGTATCGATTCCCTGGAATCGATTCCCTGGTATCGATTCCCTGGAATCGATTCCCTGGTATCGATTCCCTGGTATCGATTCCCTGGAATCGATTCCCTGGAATCGATTCCCTGTGGAATCGATTCCCTGTATCGATTCCCTGGAATCGATTCCCTGGTATCGATTCCCTGGAATCGATTCCCTGGTATCGATTCCCTGGAATCGATTCCCTGGAATCGATTCCCTGAAATCGATTCCCTGGAATCGATTCCCTGGAATCGATTCCCTGGTATCGATTCCCTGGAATCGATTCCCTGGTATCGATTCCCTGGAATCGATTCTCTGGAATCGATTCACTGAAATCGATTCCCTGGAATCGATTCCCTGGAATCGATATCCTGGAATCGATACCAGGGAATCGATTCCCTGGAATCGATTCCCTGTGGAATCGATTCCCTGGTATCGATTCCCTGGAATCGATTCCCTGTGGAATCGATTCCCTGGTATCGATTCCCTGGAAACGATTCCCTGTGGAATCGATTCCCTGGTATCGATTCCCTGGAATCGATTCCCTGGTATCGATTCCCTGGAATCGATTCCCTGTGGAATCGATTCCCTGGTATCGATTCCCTGGTATCGATTCCCTGTGGAATCGATTCCCTGTTTCGATTCCCTGGAATCGATTCCCTGTGGAATCGATTCCCTGGTATCGATTCCCTGGAATCGATTCCCTGGTATCGATTCCCTGGAATCGATTCCCTGGTATCGTTTCCCTGGAATCGATTCCCTGGTATCGATTCCCTGGAATCGATTCCCTGGTATCGATTCCCTGGAATCGATTCCCTGTGTAATCGATTCCCTGGTATCGATTCCCTGGAATCGATTCCCTGGAATCGATTCCCTGTGGAATCGATTCCCTGTATCGATTCCCTGGAATCGATTCCCTGTGGAATCGATTCCCTGGTATCGATTCCCTGGAATTGATTCCCTGGTATAGATTCCCTGGAATCGATTCCCTGTGGAATCGATTCCCTGGTATCGATTCCCTGGAATCGATTCCCTGTGGAATCGACTCCCTGGTATCGATTCCCTGGAATTGATTCCCTGGTATCGATTCCCTGGAATCGATTCCCTGGTATCGATTCCCTGGAATCGATTCCCTGGTATCGATTCCCTGGAATCGATTCCCTGTGGTATCGATTCCCTGGAATCGATTCCCTGGAATCGATTCCCTGGAATCGATTCCCTGGAATCGATTCCCTGTGGAATCGATACCCTGGTATCGATTCCCTGGAATCCATTCCCTGTGGAATCGATTCCCTGGTATCGATTCCCTGGAATCGATTCCCTGTGGAATCGATTCCCTGGTATCGATTCCCTGGAATCGATTCCCTGGAATCGATTCCCTGGAATCGATTCCCTGGAATCGATTCCCTGTGGTATCGATTCCCTGGAATCGATTCCCTGTGGAATCGATTCCCTGGTATCGCTTCCCTGGAATCGATTCCCTGGTATCGATTCCCCGGAATCGATTCCCTGGTATCGATTCCCTGGAATCGATTTCCCTGGAATCGATTCCCTGGAATCGATTCCCTGTATCGATTCCCTGGAATCGATTCCCTGTGGAATCGATTCCCTGGTATCGATTCCCTGGAATTGATTCCCTGGTATAGATTCCCTGGAATCGATTCCCTGTGGAATCGATTCCGTGGTATCGATTCCCTGGAATCGATTCCCTGTGGAATCGACTCCCTGGTATCGATTCCCTGGAATACCAGGGAGTCGATTCCCTGGAATCGGTTCCCTGGTATAGATTCCCTGGAATCGATTCCCTGTGGAATCGATTCAACTGTATCGATTCCCTGGTATCGATTCCCTGGAATCGATTCCCTGTGGAATCGATTCCCTGGTATCGATTCCCTGGAATCGATTCCCTGTGGAATCGACTCCCTGGTATCGATTCCCTGGAATCGATTCCAGGGAATCTATACCAGGAAATCAATTCCAGGGAATCGATACCAGGGAATCAATTCCACAGGGAATCGAATCCAGGGAATCGATACCAGGGAATCGATTCCAGGGAATCGATACCAGGGAATCGATTCCAGGGAATCGATACCAGGGAATCGATTCCAGGGAATCGATACCAGGGAATCGATTGCAGGGAATCGATACCAGGGAATCGATTCCACAGGGAATGGATTCCAGGGAATCGATACCAGGGAATCGATACCAGGGAATCGATTCCACAGGGAATCGATTCCAGGGAATCGATACAGGGAATCGATTCCACAGGGAATCGATTCCAGGGAATCGATACCAGGGAATCGATTCCACAGGGAATCGATTCCAGGGAATCGATACCAGGGAATCGATTCCAGGGAATCGATTCCACAGGGAATCAATTCCAGGGAATCGATTCCAGGGAATCGATACCAGGGAGTCGATTCCACAGGGAATCGATTCCAGGGAATCGATACCAGGGAATCGATTCCACAGGGAATCGATTCCAGGGAATCTATACCAGGGAATCAATTCCAGGGAATCGATACCAGGGAATCGATTCCACAGGGAATCGATTCCAGGGAATCGATACAGGGAATCGATTCCACAGGGAATCGATTCCAGGGAATCGATACCATGGAATCGATTCCAGGGAATCGATACCAGGGAATCGATTCCAGTGAATCGATACCAGGGAATCGATTCCAGGGAATCGATACCAGGGAATCGATTCCACAGGGAATCGATTCCAGGGAATCGATACCACAGGGAATCGATTCCAGGGAATCGATTCCAGGGAATCTATTCCAGGGAATCGATTCCAGGGAATCGATTCCAGGGAATCGATACCAGGGAATCGATTCCACAGGGAATCGATTCCAGGGAATCGATACCAGGGAATCGATTCCACAGGGAATGGATTCCAGGGAATCGATACCAGGGAATCGATTCCACAGGGAATCGATTCCAGGGAATCGATTCTAGGGAATCGATTTCAGGGAATCGATTCCAGGGAATCGATTCCAGGGAATCTATACCAGGGAATCAATTCCAGGGAATCGATACCAGGGAATCGATACCACAGGGAATCGATTCCAGGGAATCGATTCCAGGTAATCGATACCAGGGAATCGATTCCACAGGGAATCGATTCCAGGGAATCGATACCAGGGAATCGATTCCAGGGAATCGATACCAGGGAATCGATACCACAGGGAATCGATTCCAGGGAATCGATACCACAGGGAATCGATTCCAGGGAATCGATTCCAGGTAATCAATTCCACAGGGAATCGATTCCAGGGAATCGATACCAGGGAATCGATTCCACAGGGAATCGATTCCAGGGAATCGATACCAGGGAATCGATTCCAGGGAATCGATTCCACAGGGAATCAATTCCAGGGAATCGATTCCAGGGAATCGATACCAGGGAGTCGATTCCACAGGGAATCGATTCCAGGGAATCGATACCAGGGAATCGATTCCACAGGGAATCGATTCCAGGGAATCTATACCAGGGAATCAATTCCAGGGAATCGATACCAGGGAATCGATTCCACAGGGAATCGATTCCAGGGAATCGATACAGGGAATCGATTCCACAGGGAATCGATTCCAGGGAATCGATACCATGGAATCGATTCCAGGGAATCGATACCAGGGAATCGATTCCAGTGAATCGATACCAGGGAATCGATTCCAGGGAATCGATACCAGGGAATCGATTCCACAGGGAATCGATTCCAGGGAATCGATACCACAGGGAATCGATTCCAGGGAATCGATTCCAGGGAATCTATTCCAGGGAATCGATTCCAGGGAATCGATTCCAGGGAATCGATACCAGGGAATCGATTCCACAGGGAATCGATTCCAGGGAATCGATACCAGGGAATCGATTCCACAGGGAATGGATTCCAGGGAATCGATACCAGGGAATCGATTCCACAGGGAATCGATTCCAGGGAATCGATTCTAGGGAATCGATTTCAGGGAATCGATTCCAGGGAATCGATTCCAGGGAATCTATACCAGGGAATCAATTCCAGGGAATCGATACCAGGGAATCGATACCACAGGGAATCGATTCCAGGGAATCGATTCCAGGTAATCGATACCAGGGAATCGATTCCACAGGGAATCGATTCCAGGGAATCGATACCAGGGAATCGATTCCAGGGAATCGATACCAGGGAATCGATACCACAGGGAATCGATTCCAGGGAATCGATACCACAGGGAATCGATTCCAGGGAATCGATTCCAGGTAATCAATTCCACAGGGAATCGATTCCAGGGAATCGATACCAGGGAATCGATTCCATAGGGAATCGATTCCAGGGAATCGATACAGGGAATCGATTCCACAGGGAATCGATTCCAGGGAATCTATACCAGGGAATCGATTCCACAGGGAATCAATTCCAGGGAATCGATACCAGGGAATCGATTCCAGGGAATCGATATCAGGGAATCGATTCCACAGGGAATCGATTCCAGGGAATCGATACAGGGAATCGATACCAGGGAATCGATTCCAGGGAATCGATACCAGGGAATCGATTCCAGGGAATCGATACCAGGGAATCGATACCATTGAATCGATTCCACAGGGAATCGATTCCAGGGAATCTATACCAGGGAACCGATTCCAGGGAATCGATACCAGGGAATCGATTCCACAGTGAATCGATTCCAGGGATTCGATACCAGGGAATCGATTCCACAGGGAATCGATTCCAGGGAATCGATTCCAGGGAATCGATACCAGGGAGTCGATTCCACAGGGAATCGATTCCAGGGAATCGATACCAGGGAATCGATTCCACAGGGAATCGATTCCAGGGAATCTATACCAGGGAATCAATTCCAGGGAATCGATACCAGGGAATCGATTCCACAGGGAATCGATTCCAGGGAATCGATACAGGGAATCGATTCCACAGGGAATCGATTCCAGGGAATCGATACCAGGGAATCGATTCCACAGGGAATCGATTCCAGGGAATCGATACCAGGGAATCGATTCCAGGGAATCGATACCAGGGAATCGATTCCAGGGAATCGATACCAGGGAATCGATTCCAGGCAATCGATACCAGGGAATCGATTCCAGGGAATCGATACCAGGGAATCGATTCCACAGGGAATCGATTCCAGGGAATCGAAACAGGGAATCGATTCGACAGGGAATCGATTCCAGGGAATCGATTCCAGGGAATCGATTCCAGGGAATCGATTACAGGGAATCGATACCAGGGAATCGATTCCACAGGGAATCGATTCCAGGGAATCGATACCAGGGAATCGATTCCACAGGGAATGGATTCCAGGGAATCGATACCAGGGAATCGATTCCACAGGGAATCGATTCCAGGGAATCGATTCCAGGGAATCGATTTCAGGGAATCGATTCCAGGGAATCGATTCCAGGGAATCTATACCAGGGAATCTATACCTGTGGAATCGATTCCCTGGTATCGATTCCCTGGAATCGATTCCCTGGTATCGATTCCCTGGAATCGATTCCCTGGTATCGTTTCCCTGGAATCGATTCCCTGGTATCGATTCCCTGGAATCGATTCCCTGGTATCGATTCCCTGGAATCGATTCCCTGGAATCGATTCCCTGTGGAATCGATTCCCTGTATCGATTCCCTGGAATCGATTCCCTGTGGAATCGATTCCCTGGTATCGATTCCCTGGATTTGATTCCCTGGTATAGATTCCCTGGAATCGATTCCCTGTGGAATCGATTCCCTGGTATCGATTCCCTGGAATCGATTCCCTGTGGAATCGACTCCCTGGTATCGATTCCCTGGAATCGATTCCCTGGTATCGATTCCCTGGAATCGATTCCCTGGTATCGATTCCCTGGAATCGATTCCCTGGTATCGATTCCCTGGAATCGATTCCCTGTGGAATCGATTCCCTGGAATCGATTCCCTGGAATCGATTCCCTGGAATCGATTCCCTGGAATCGATTCCCTGGAATCGATTCCCTGGAATCGATTCCCTGGAATCGATTCCCTGTGGAATCGATACCCTGGTATCGATTCCCTGGAATCCATTCCCTGTGGAATCGATTCCCTGGTATCGATTCCCTGGAATCGATTCCCTGTGGAATCGATTCCCTGGTATCGATTCCCTGGAATCGATTCCCTGGAATCGATTCCCTGGAATCGATTCCCTGGAATCGATTCCCTGGTATCGATTCCCTGGAATCGATTCCCTGTGGAATCGATTCCCTGGTATCGATTCCCTGGAATCGATTCCCTGGAATCGATTCCCTGGAATCGATTCCCTGTGGAATCGATTCCCTGGTATCGATTCCCTGGAATCGATTCCCTGTGGAATCGACTCCCTGGTATCGATTCCCTGGAATCGATTCCCTGGAATCGATTCCCTGTGGAATCGATTCCCTGGTATCGATTCCCTGGAATCGATTCCCTGTGGAATCGACTCCCTGGTATCGATTCCCTGGAATCGATTCCCTGGTATCGATTCCCTGGAATCGATTCCCTGGTATCGATTCCCTGGAATCGATTCCCTGTGGAATCGATTCCCTGGAATCGATTTCCTGTGGAATCGATTCCCTGGTATCGATTACCTGGAATCGATTCCCTGGAATCGATTCCCTGTGGTATCGATTCCCTGGTATCGATTCCCTGGAATTGATTCCCTGGTATAGATTCCCTGGAATCGATTCCCTGTGGAATCGATTCCCTGGTATCGATTCCCTGGAATCCATTCCCTGTGGAATCGATTCCCTGGTATCGATTCCCTGGAATCGATTCCCTGTGGAATCGATTCCCTGGTATCGATTCCCTATAATCGATTCCCTGGAATCGATTCCCTGGAATCGATTCCCTGGAATCGATTCCCTGGAATCGATTCCCTGTCGAATCGATTCCCTGTTTCGATTCCCTGGAATCGATTCCCTGTGGAATCGATTCCCTGGTATCGATTCCCTGGAATCGATTCCCTGGTATCGATTCCCTGGAATCGATTCCCTGGTATCGATTCCCTGGAATCGATTCCCTGGTATCGATTCCCTGGAATCGATTCCCTGGTATCGATTCCCTGGAATCGATTCCCTGTGGAATCGATTCCCTGGTATCGATTCCCTGGAATCGATTCCCTGGAATCGATTCCCTGTGGAATCGATTCCCTGGTATCGATTCCCTGGAATTGATTCCCTGGTATAGATTCCCTGGAATCGATTCTCTGTGGAATCGATTCCCTGGTATCGATTCCCTGGAATCGATTCCCTGTGGAATCGACTCCCTGGTATCGATTCCCTGGAATCGATTCCCTGGAATCGATTCCCTGTGGAATCGATTCCCTGGTATCGATTCCCTGTGGAATCGACTCCCTGGTATCGATTCCCTGGAATCGATTCCCTGGTATCGATTCCCTGGAATCGATTCCCTGGTATCGATTCCCTGGAATCGATTCCCTGTGGAATCGATTCCCTGGTATCGATTCCCTGTATCGATTCCCTGGAATCGATTCCCTGTGGAATCGATTCCCTGGTATCGATTCCCTGGAATCGATTCCCTGGTATCGATTCCCTGGAATCGATTCCCTGTGGAATCGATTCCCTGGTATCGATTCCCTGGAATCGATTCCCTGTGGAATCGATTCCCTGTATCGATTCCCTGGAATCGATTCCCTGTGGAATCGATTCCCTGGTATCGATTCCCTGGAATCGATTCCCTGTGGAATTGATTACCTGGAATCGATTGCCTGGAATCGATTCCCTGTGGTATCGATTCCCTGGTATCGATTCCTTGGAATCGATTCTCTGGAATCGATTCTACAGGGATTTTATGTAATTTTATGTAGTTTTATGTTAATTTTATGTAATTTTATGTAATTTTATGTAATTTTATGTAATTTTATGTAATTTTATGTAATTTTATGTAATTTTATGTAATTTTATGTAATTTTATGTAATTTTATGTAATTTTATGTAATTTTATGTAATTTTATGTAATTTTATGTAATTTTATGTAATTTTATGTAATTTTATGTAATTTTATGTAATTTTATGTAATTTTATGTAATTTTATGTAATTTTATGTAATTTTATGTAATTTTATGTAATTTCATATAATTTTATGTAATTTTATGTAATTTTATGTAATTTTATGTAATTTTAAATATTTTTAAGTATTTTTATGTATTTTTATGTATTTTTATGTATTTTTATGTATTTTTATGTATTTTTATGTATTTTTATGTATTTTTATGTATTTTTATGTATTTTTATGTATTTTTATTGTATTTTTATGTATTTTTATGTATTTTTATGTATTTTTATGTATTTTTATGAATTTTTATGTATTTTTATGTATTTTTATGTATTTTTATGTATTTTTATGTATTTTTATGTATTTTTATGTATTTTCATGTAGGTACTTTTATGTACTTTTATGTACTTTTATGTACTTTTATGTACTTTTATGTACTTTTATGTACTTTTATGTACTTTTATGTACTTTTATGTACTTTTATGTATTTTCAAGTATTTTCAAATATTTTTAAGTATTTTTAAGTATTTTTAAGTATTTTTAAGTATTTTTAAGTATTTTTAAGTATTTTTAAGTATTTTAAAGTATTTTTAAGTATTTTTAAGTATTTTTAAGTATTTTTTAAGTATTTTTAAGTATTTTTAAGTATTTTTAAGTATTTTTAAGTATTTTTATGTATTTTTATGTATTTTTATGTATTTTTATGTATTTTTATGTATTTTTATGTATTTTTATGTATTTTTATGTATTTTCATGTATTTTTATGTATTTTTATGTATTTTTATGTATTTTTATGTATTTTTATGTATTTTTATGTATTTTTATGTATTTTTATGTATTTTTATGTATTTTTATGTATTTTCATGTATTTTCATGTATTTTTATGTATTTTTATGTATTTTTATGTATTTTTATGTATTTTCATGTATTTTCATGTATTTTCATGTATTTTCATGTATTTTCATGTATTTTCATGTATTTTTATGTATTTTTATGTATTTTTATGTATTTTTAAGTATTTTTAAGTATTTTTAAGTATTTTTAAGTATGTTTAAGTATTTTTAAGTATTTTTAAGTATTTTTAAGTATTTTTAAGTATTTTTAAGTATTTTTAAGTATTTTTAAGTATTTTAAAGTATTTTAAAGTATTTTAAAGTATTTTTAAGTATTTTTAAGTATTTTTAAGTATTTTTAAGTATTTTTAAGTATTTTTAAGTATTTTTAAGTATTTTTAAGTATTTTTAAGTATTTTTAAGTATTTTTATGTATTTTTATGTATTTTTATGTATTTTTATGTATTTTTATGTATTTTTATGTATTTTATGTATTTTTATGTATTTTTATGTATTTTTATGTATTTTTATGTATTTTTTTGTATTTTTATGTATTTTTATGTATTTTTATGTATTTTTATGTATTTTTATGTATTTTTATGTATTTTTATGTATTTTTATGTATTTTTATGTATTTTTATGCATTTTTATGTATTTTTATGTATTTTTATGTATTTTTATGTATTTTTATGTATTTTTATGTATTTTTATGTATTTTTATGTATTTTTATGTATTTTTATGTATTTTTATGTATTTTTATGTATTTATGTATTTTTATGTATTTTTATGTATTTTTATGTATTTTTATGTATTTTTATGTATTTTTATGTATTTTTATGTATTTTTATGTATTTTTAAGTATTTTTATGTATTTTTATGTATTTTTATGTATTTTTATGTATTTTTATATATTTTTAAGTATTTTTATGTATTTTTACGTATTTTTATGTATTTTTATGTATTTTTATGTATTTTTATGTATCTTTATGTATTTTTATGTATTTTTATGTATTTTATATAACAGACAGCAGCGATGGTGACACGCGCACTTTGCTGAGCACCCGTTTCTGGCTACTTGTGCCTATGCATCTTTCTAGAGCATGAAAACTTTTGGTTGAGCTCCACTTACAAACAGCAGCGTATAATTCTATGTGTGCGAGGCAAAATAGCCCGCGCTTGATGGGAGGGATTGGGTTTGAATGTTGCAATGCAGAAGCTGCTCTCAGCATTCGTTTCATATTCTCGCAATGCAGACGCCGCTCTCAAAATTCTTGTCATATTCTCAACTAAAAGTTTCCATGCTCTAGAAAGCTGCATAGGCACAAGTAGCCAGAAACGGGTGTGCAACAAAGTGCGCGTGTCACCATCATTGCAGCAAGTGTCCAGAAACGGGTTTGCAACAAAGTGCGCGTGTCGCGAATTCTTTGCTTTACCCCCAGCGAAAAAGTGCCAAACGCGCCTAAAGAAGTTAACACTTCAAAAATTGTGGAGCTGAGGAAGAAAACTTCACCGAAACCCGTGGCAGCTAGTTCCCTTAGCACGGCCGATGGCCTAGAGACGCCTTAAGGTATCATTTGTGAAACTGCTCAATTACATTAGCTTAGCGGTTCGTTGTGTTTTTTGTCAACACTGATTGACTGGATTTACTTTTGAATGTCAATAATGCATTATTGTTTTATTCACCACCAATTGGAGGTCTAGCATGTAAGAAGGAAATCGTCGTGGTACCACGGCGGGTTCGTTATCCAGTTTCAGTTTTTGTTGTATTCCAGAAAAACACTGTTGATCTACATTAATTGTCATACTTTACTGGCAAAACGGCGCTAGCGGCGAAACTTTGCGGAATTCGAAAAAAACAGTGAAGGCAAAATTTGTAGGAAATTTTATGCTCTACAACCAAATGTTTTCACCAAAATACATAGTTTCTCCTCAAAATGAAGAAATTGCGGAAAAAGATGAAAAAACGCCTATTAAATATAGCCTTAAAGTTTAAGGCTTAAACATATTTCGTTAGGAAACCCATCACCGTTAATTTTGTTAGCATACATATTTTTTATCATAGAAATAAATTTAATTCGGTTATTCGACCGGTAAAGGTCGTTCTTCTACGGATCTTGGACTATAACTATAGCTGTAAGGTATGTTTAGTCCGGGGAAGTTAGCATTTTAAGGAGATAAAACTTCAAAATAGTTGAAAACTGATCCTCGTTTTGAACAAAAGCCAATATGTGATTTTTGATAACTTTGACCTTGAATAACTTTCTATGGGTTAACCGGGCAACCATTTTTGAAAGAACTAAAGTTGTAGAGAATTTCATTGTTAACATATTGCACGGAGTTGTATTACCTATAGGAACCGAGATAACAGGAAAAACGCGATATCTCTAGCGGTCATGTTTTTTTTTGTGATTCCGAAATTGTTTTCTAAAAAAGTCGCAAGTCGGAAGGGCTGTTTTCTGTGCAATTTTTAACCCTTCTGGAGTTTTGTCTCCTTTTGCGCGTGTTTTTGCTAATTTACCTGGACCATAGCGAAAGAATTGTTTTTGATTGTTTTTCATTTTCTTCCATTTTGCAGCAGTGCATAGGTATATTGATGCTTTACCGTGTAATTGTTGAGTTGTTACGCACCATGCTATTTTTCCAGCCAACATAAATTAGTGGTAAACAAAAAAAAAGAAAAAAAAAGAAAAAAACACCAACAGTTCGAAGAACAAATGAATTTGTGAGCCACACTTTTACGAGAAACGCGTCATGGTACCAGGACGGGTTTTTCTTCCTCGCATGTTTTTTTAGTGAGTTATAATAGGTTCGAGTTGGCATTGATTGAATTGATTATATTGATTTAGTTATTTTGATTTGAATATTGATAAGCTCATATTGAATGTTATTATATTTATTGGAGTATATTGATAGATTATATTAATTTAATTCTATTCAATTTTATTCACCTGGAAGTTAATTTGAGTGAATAATAAATGTTATGTTTGCTTTGGTGTAAAGAATTGTTTAGAACTATTGTAAATCATAACTGAATTTTGGTTGGGAAAGTGGGTATGATGTACTTAAAGGAAAGACCAAATGGCAAAGCTGCTGGCTAGGAACCTCCGCCCAAGATGCCCTGCTCGTTCTCATAAGTATTCCGAGTCAGCTCCGAACGTGGGCGGCCATGTCCTGGTAAGTGGTGGTGCATGCAGTAACCCAGTAGGAATTCTAGGAACGCCTTACCGATGGAGCACTGAAATAAGTAGTCATCTGGTAAGGGGTACCCCTTATTTTCTTGGTGCTAAATGAGCCCTGAGGTGTAGTCCAGAAATAGACCCAAACAAGTGAGAATCTGCCCGATGACTCAAGGGAGCTTTCCTGGAGTTTTCATAAATTTTATAGAAAAAAGAAAACTTCGTCGTCATTATCTTCGTCGCCATAAAATGAGACATTAGCATACTCAATAGCCCGACTCTCATTCGATACGGAGGACAAGCAGCTTTGGAGAAGTGGTTAGAATTTAGTTGGGGGACTGCTTAGGTAAAGCCACTCTCGGACTTGGAAAGAAATAGGCATTTGCAAAAGATGAACAAAATAAAAGCTTTTCGATACCAGATCACATATCCACAGGCGCCCATGAATATTTCTTTTTGCAATGTTCCATTTCCCGCTGGGACCCCACTGGGACTTGTAAGCTTACAGAAGTACTGAAAAGAGCACTAGTACTAGTAAGGGGTAGGCCTTACTATACCCCTTATAGATGAGCAGTTCCGTGAGAACTCTAAGGTAAGTACTTACGTAATTACTCTAGGGAAAGTAAAAAAGTAAGGCCTTACCTCCTATGACATCGTGTGTAAAAATAAGCACTTCTATAAGGGACATGGTAAGGCCTACCCCTTACTAGTAAGTACTTATTCCAGTACTTGGGTAAGCTTACAGGTCCTACTGAGAAAGGTTGTACGTCTGGAGTCTCGAGCCCCCACGACCCTTCGGGCCAGCCAGTTCCGGTCTTGAGGCCCGGGTTACTGTCTCAGATTTTTTACAGCGTTGCGTTAACGTTCAAGAGCTATTGCAAATTTTGGATGGGAATCTGAAGGCAACAATCAAGGCTCCTAATTAGAGCAAAAAGGAATGTGTTAATCCCCCTGTGTGTACCTGTTGACAGGCGGCTTCCTTAAAGCTGAATCTGAATTTCACGTTCTCACTCATTGTGCGCTCAGCTACAGCAAGTTCTCGTTATTTGCCGCAAGCTTACGCGAACAGACTAATGGACGAATTTTTGGACAGACTATATAGTTTGGTTTAAAGCAGCCTCACCTACAATTTTAAGGTGCAGTGAGTTTCAAGAGTACAAAAGGTTCTAATGGTGACCACAGCTCTTTTGGACCCTTCAACTAATTAAAATAAAAAAATTAGGATTTTGGATTATAAAACGGTGCCCTTTGTTGTGACCTTGACCTTGGCTTATTATCTTGAAATATATCGTTTATCGAAGTGTAATCTACTTATTAAATAAAGACTAATCCCACATTGATTATAAAAGATCTGCGAGGACTAAGTGAACGGATGTCCTTTGCGAAAAGCCGGATCAATATTCAAAATGGAAAAGGCTAGCAAACAAACAGCTGCTTATCAAACCAATTGAGTACTAACCGCTTGCAGTTAGCGCTGCCTAATTTTCCTATTTGTTGCGAAAAATTTCTGATGTCGGAGTCAGGCAGGGGCCATTATCCGAAAGCGCCTACCAGGAAATTAAGATTATTCAAATTAATTGACGGATTAGCCGAAGCTGAGCCCTAAATAATATAAGACGTTAAATGGCATTAAAATCTACTTAACGGCACCCTTCTGTCGATTTCTATACAATCATCAGATTCCCGCCTGTCGAGCTTCCAAAGTTTCTGCATAAAATAACAACGGAAGAAAGCCAGAAAGCTCGCATTATAAGAGAGTGCCGGCCACCCCCGGGGCCCCCGCCCCCAGGATAACTGGCACTTCGGCTATTCAACTCCTTAATCGAAAGAAAATAAGAACAGAATTGCTGATGTCCTTTGTGGGTTTCAGCGCGTATTTTTTCCTAATCAGGAGGAGGCAACAAATCCGCTGACGTCACCGGCCCCGAGATCTTTTCTTTTCTCTGGATGTGAAAGGAAAACTCAAGACGGGAAAAGCTAATTACAACTTTTAAGAATTCATACAAAGGAAAACTTTTAAGGAGCTGCTTCCTTCCTAGGCGCGCTCTTGAATTTCCTTCAAATTTTGAAGTAAGCAGATTATCAGGATAGAGACGATGTACAAGTTTACACCGGGGAAATGACAGGAGACAGGTGTGTGTATGTTGTGCCACGGCAGGTGTGTGGGGGTCGGGGGGCGGCTGCCTTTTGCTATATTTAGCACCACCGAGAGCACACTGGCAGGGAATTTTTTATGTTCGTCAACGCCTTCCGACGGTAAACAACTTTCACTTTTACCTGACACATCATCTATCTGGCAAAAAGTTTTAGGCATTGATGTGATATCCTTGTAAATCATCTCGTGGGAGAAATATGCTCGCTGCTGCCTTCGTCCTGCGTGCGATGCCGCTTTAATAAGAAATGAAAATTACCTTCGGATGTTGCTTGCAGCAACTGCAACTTTGCACTGCAAAGGTCTTGATTAAATTCGCACGGAATTTATTTTTAAAGCTGCCACACGCTACCTGAGAGCATTGTTCATTTACCAGCTTATTGGACGACATTAATCAAGACCGAGGTTTAGGGGCTCGTTGTGTGTCGTCTAGACGAAATAAAGCAAATTAGAAAGTCCAGGCCAGCTACAGGCAACAAAATGATTCACCTTTTTTCTTTATTAATTTTCTGTTTTAAATTATTCCTCGTATTATTAATTAGAAGACTTTTATTCTGTTTCAGGACAATTTTTCTTGATAAATAAATACAAATGCTAAACAAAATAAGAAAAAAAAAACGATTTTCCTTTGAAGCTACTTTAATCCTGCAGGGTTACATCTGCATGACACAGGTCGAGCTCAAGATATCTAAATTCACCAGAATTTTGAAGTAAACAAAAAAAAATTCCATGGAAACTGAAAGCAAATAGACATTAACCCTTCAGACCTTTTTCATGAAACATGTAAATTCACTTTCCATATCTTGAAATTCGTTTTTTAAGGCTTACCCCTAACACAATATTTTTGTAAAGATGCAAAATAAAAAACAATAGAGAGGTTTCAGAGCCATTTCAATTTTAATTAAAATACTTTTTCACGCAGTTATAATATATTCAAATACTTTTAACTAATTACTACTGAGTCCGGGCACTACAGTTCGACTATGTACTTGTCCTCTAAAGGAATAGGATGAATATTGAATTTCAGTAGCCTTGATCGTTCTAATTACATTATCTAGTCGTTGAACTTTGGATCTTCCTAATGGGGAGTAGTTATATCGATTATGTTTCTTGTTTCTCTTCTTCAAATGAAATATCACTTCCTTTTTCACATGAGGTAGAGTAGCGGAGGCATCACTCGACCTATTGATAGTTGTAGTACAATTTTGTGTAGCAAAGAAATTTGCAGGCTAGACTGGGTTAACACGTTCTGCAATTTGTTTCTTGGTTTGTCAGTCAAACGAGCTCCTTCCATCCAAACCTGAAATAAAGAGACTGCGCCCATCCCGAGCATGATATTGATAGAAAACATCAAGGGCACAATCCTACTCTTCAAGGCAAGGTTTGACGGCCTCGTGTCTTCCGCTCACCATTGCGTCTGCGTCAGCCGTCAGTCCTCTTGGGTCCGCCTACTGGCCTATCTCCCGAAATTTCTGCTATCTTGTCCTTCGTCCTGATAACGTGGCCAACTAGTCTTAATCGGTTGATTGTTGCATTTCCTTCGCCATATTTAGTCTCACTGGGCCTATTATACACCTGAGAACTTTCCGCTCATAGTCTAAGTCTCGCAACCATAGCACAGTAAGAGCCGTCTTATACCCGCTACCAGACATATTCCCTGAGATAAACCGGTTTATTTTCTCCAAGCTGAGAAAAATCTAGTACAATGACAGACTGCTACTGGTTTATCTGTCGGTTTTCACCTACTCCCAACCATTACTATCGCGACTCTGACATCGGGGCATCGAGAAACAACCCACTGGAGTGTTATGCCTTCTGAAACGAGTTGAATCTCATAAACCAACCGATAACAGGCGCTTGGTGGAGCGGGGAAGGACTAGGGAGGGCTACGACAAGAGGAATCAGGAATGTAAAGCGGGAAGAAGAAAGAAAGAAAGTTATGTAGGTGGGAAAGTGGAAAAGGCGAAGGACCGTGTCACTGCCGAGATTTGAACCCGAGACCTCTGGGATGGTAGTCAGGCGCCTTACCCCTAGACTACCAGGACCTATTAAAGATATTGCTTGATTTTACGACAGGATAAATTACACTAATTGCGGATATTGAGAAGGAGGTTCTGCAGATAGGACTGTCAGAAACATATCGGGATACTCATCGCTTTACCTGGTTCACGGAGCGGCTAAAGCCCATCAATAGTTTACCAGAATTTCAAGAATACAGGAAGACAAGATTCACCTTTGGGGTCACCTGCAGTCCATTTTAGCTCGGAATCACACTGAAACATTTAGAAGAAATATCAACAAAATATAAGGAAAGAATTAAAATCCTGGGTAGATTTTTTTTATGTAGGCTCGATACGCTATAGTGTAGGTAGTCGAGAACTATAATGGATTTAACAGGCATGAATTTCTGGAACTGGTGTACAAATGACAGCGGAGTTATTTTGCTGACCAAACAAGATGCTCTACAGAAAGTTTTGGGACTGAAGTGTTTTACTAACAGCATCTACATGTTTTTGCCGACGCGAGCTCAAAAGGCTATAGATGCGTGGCTTACCTCAAGAGCGTGATGTAAAAGGAAACATAACCTCGCAACTGCTGTGTGCAAAGAGAAAGAATATCTCCTTTGAAGATTGATGAATCAGCAGAATTCACTTTTCCCAAGATCGAATTGACTGCAGCTCTAATAGCAGCTCGGCTATCGACCTTCCTAGCTACGATGCTTTCAACGGAGTTCAACGGAGTGATCTTCATTCAACAGCCAAGGTGGGAAAGGGAAAAGAGTTATAGGTTGGAAAACTATTCACCCTTTGTCCTGAAAACCCTAAAAGTCATTCTAGGTCTGAACCTCCGAAATGTTATAACTCCTATGCCTTCCTCCAAGCAGGCGAATTGTAAGGGTGAACATTTCACAGCTTGAATTAGTACGTACTGTAATAAACTCTTCAGAATACAAACAGCCATTCAGGTGTGCTTGGCAGAGTTCCGGATTCACAATGATTTTAGTCAGTGAATCCTCCCCATGCTGAGAGTTAGAATCATCCAAGGTTTCCAGGGGAGGGGGTTTGTATACTACCTCCAATGAAGCAAAGAACGGAAATCTCGATCTGCTGCCACCTGATCTATACATCAGGTAAGCTACACGATCTGAGGTTACCCGAAACGGACATGTGTGTGGGGATGACATAAGAACACACCATTAAATTTTACTCTTTAAAGCAGGAAATGCTAGAACGCACTTCTGGCTAAGTGACATCAAAACTAATCTTTTAGTCAGGTTTCGCTGTTCGGATCCCCACAAAGGACTTGATTTGCTGACATAGGACATACCTCTTCACAGATGACATTCCATATTGGAGTTCGGTGTAGACTTGGAACTCCCGCCATAAGACTCCGAAAATATTACCGCCTGCCTAATTCTATCAATGTATTAAAGGCCATCATTTTTTAAAACCTGCCTAACACTACAGTCTAGCCTAAGGTTATCAAGCCACTACGTGCAACTGGTCCTAGCTAGTCAAAATCTGTCTAAAAGAGCTCTCTTCATGTGCTAAGTAGTATAGGGTAGATCTTTAGTGAAAAGTGGGTAACAAAGAAGGCAACTTGAGGGCAGATCTATTGGTCACTGGAAATTTAGGAAGAGAAGATTCTACCTTTCCTTTTATAACAAGCGCTAGATGGAAGTACATATTTAAAATTATGAACCAAGACTAGAAAGATGGCCTGACGTGACACTGGCCAATTAGAGAACAACTACCATAGCTGTGGCGAGGAACAAGCTTCAAATTTCAATTCTTTCTTTAAGTGCTTGGAACAGGTTAGTGTAAGCTTTTCGACGATCCCACAGAGAAATGCGTTTCATGCTCTTCAGAAATGTGATTGCAGTGGAGTTTTAGAAGCTAATGCCACCGCCAAGTATTCGACTTGCTGTTAGAAGCCTACTGTTAGAGCCAGAGTTTCAAAAGTGATAATAAAACTGTTGTTAAAATAATTTTAAACAATTTAAAATTGAAACTTTTGTCAGGATACAGGAGTGAAAGTAACGACGCTTAAAAATATCCAAATTTGAACTTAAAAAAAAATTAATTAAATTTCATCAAATTCCAAACAATTTAAAATTTCCTCATAAAACGGGGAAAAGTTTCCTTTTAAGAAGAAGAATTATGAAAATCTTGTTTAAGAAGAAAATTACCAACTAATTTTCCAAAGCTAAGCACCTGTTCAGGAATGTTTCAAATCTAGAACAAAACATTTCCCTCTGTGCTGCTTTACTGCGGTCCTTACCACTTGAATTGACTTTAATGAAACGACTTGATTCAGCTCAATTGACGCGCATAAATTTGAATTCATTTGAATCAAGTTGAAACGTTTAAAAGGAAAAATCTTTTGAGGGTGTGCACTTAAAAAATACTCGTGGATATCGGACTTTAGTTGATGAGCGCGAGCACAAGACGAAGGAAGGTCCTTGCTTGGCGGACGCGCAGACACCAGCAAAGGAATCCGTCGTAAAAGTTGTGCTCAAGCGGTAAAATTTCGATGGTAGCAGTACCTACAGCCGGGATACGGGCTGGGGCAACACATTTCAACACTAAGGATGCCTTCAAGTTTAAGATTTACATTTACCTCCCAGGTAAATCCTTTTTCAGCTTGCCCAGAAAGAATCTCGTTCATTGTGCAGAAGGTGCGGTCATAAATATTCATACTGAAGGTTCCTGCCCTCGGTAGTGTACGATGGGGATGCTGAATGTTAAGCGACAGTATTGGGCCACTCCTGGTGTTCTACGCTAGTATTTATCTGGTTTCCTTTGGTTACAGTGGTACAGTGGCAAGAGCATCTACTTACTTAACCATCAAATGGACTCTGCTGCCTCTGTCTTCCACCCAGCTTGGGCTCACAGCTATCAATGTAAGACCAGGGGTAAGGAATAAACTTGAAGGGGCTGTAACAGTGTTGTGTAAATATTTTATGATAAATGTAACCCTTTCTGCTGGTCTGGTTCGTTTTTTCGGGTTGATGAGCGCAAAATAATAATAAGGGAGGCCAGGAAGAAGGTGTTGCCGGTGTCAAGTAATGGATATCACCCTCAAAGGAGCACCATAACAAAGTGAATGATAAATTTTTGTTGGAGCCCCTTTATCTCCTCCCCCGCCCCAGATATATTCGGACGTAGTTTTAAGCTTACCGGAGCTGACGGGACGAATGGATTGGCCATTTTACGACTATCCTTGTAATGGTTCGTTGTTCTCCGGGGCTATTTGCAAAAAAGGATAACAAACATGTGCCCAGCATTTCTCAAAGTAAACTTCCCAGGATTGTTGGAAACAACAATCTGTAATCACTTCCAATTCCATTTGTCTTTGGCAATCGCTTTATCCTTTGACTCACATAACTCAAGTGGAACAATTTCCTTGGCTTCCTTGACACAAGAAGTCCTTGCGACAAGCAAATCAAAGATACAAACACAGAAAAGAAAAAATTGTAGTATTTTTCAGGAGTATAAGGATGCCAGAAGTCCTTGACTCCTGTTTAAACCCCAGATCTAGCCCCATATTACATATACGTATGTAGGTGTGATGTGCATACAGACTCTTGGAACGAGTTTATCGATGCTAGTAAACAAACACACACCGGCAACCCCCGGGCCGCCCAAGTTAAATCAGGGAAAAATAACAAAACTCCTGCTGCAGCACAGTGAACTGCATTCGTGCACCTGGGGGGCATGCATAGCAATTTAGCTGACGCCGATTTGTTCAATGGGAAATAAAATTTGCAAGGTCGACACAACATGATCATCAATTTGTAACTGTAAATTGATTGCGCCGAATGCATCTCGTCCTCGATATGGTTATCGCCTATAGCGGGCCTTCTGATGTTTTTCCCCGGTGTACTTTCATTTGTTCGAAAAACCAAAGGTGGAAGGGCACCAAACCAAACATCACCAGAAGCACAACCTTTCGCGTCGGCACCTGGCATTCATGGGAGTTGCGGTGGCAAGTCGGTCATGCCTTTGGCAAAAGTCCAAATTTCCTGCAAATTAAATATCCACAGGTGCGGGGATACTTTTAACGAAATGGAAAATTGTAGCTGAAAACGTTGACGGGGGGAGGGGGAGGCGGAGGGATGTTAAAATAAATAAAGAAAAGTATCTTTATGCTGCGTTAAAATCAAAATAAATATTTAATTGGGATGAAAACAATAAAATGAAAAACAAATTTTGGGTATTTCAATATTCAGAGAGGTGAGAGTTTGGTTTCCACATTTCAGAACTCGCTTTGGGCAGAAGGAATATTAAAATAAAAAACACTGTTCAGCATTATTCATTATTTATTTTCCCTAAAAGTATAACAGCAGCAAGGAGCTTGGGATTAAGGCGCCAGACTACCACCCCAGAGGTCTGCGGTTCGACTCCAAGCACTTCCACACTCGTCCCACCCTCCTGTCCTGTCTTTCTTGTTTTCCCCATTTACAGTAATTCCTTGCCGTTTTTCAGTCATCGCTTGTAAGCATTATTAACCAGGTAATTATCTCCTGTTCGATCACCGAAGTCAGTGTTTTGTACGGTTGGAGCGGATGAAGTTAACCGGTTCGTTGGCATCATCAGGTCTCTGTTCTTTCTGAATAGAGCTTGCTGTAGACTTCACGCTCTAGATAATAGAAGAAACAGCACAAAGAGGCTTATCTCTGAGGTCTAGTCTTTTACAAAAAAAAAAAAAAAAAATTCAACCAGGACGGTCTGATTGCACGCTTGTTAAATTCCTCAAGCCTATAAACATCTTTTCTTTTGCTTTGAATACATTCGAGAGCATTATCCCCAACGAGATAAGCGGCACTTATCTTCCATCCCAACCGCTCTGTTCCATATAGCATGCGTACTAGTCGGAAAAACCTACTGAGACTTTTCTTCAAATGATATATAGCCCCAATAGTGGAGCCTTTGAGAGTGTCAGAGTTAAGTACTCTTTAATGTTAGCCTTGATCTAGCCCGCCCCAAGAACCTATAAAAATCCGAAAAGCACAGACGGGTTCCAGGTGCGATCGGTACAAAGGCGCAAGCTTTTAAACGTAAATAAATGATCACCGGTTCAGTAATCGACAGTGTTCTGGAGGAAGCAACGGACAAATTTGCTAGGGCCATGGACGTAAAGTGTTATGTGCAATCAAACGCAGCAAAAAATCGATCCCCCATCGGTTGGAGAGATGCTAATTCTAATAATAAAAAAAGGCCTGTAAGACTCACCTATTTTTTGATGAAAACTCTGGTTGAAGTTAAGGAAAGTTCTCAAACAAGGACCAACCCAACATGCCTACTGCAAAGGCTAATTTGAAGAAAATGGGTACTGGCAAGAAAAGGCATGCAGACATAGCAACATTATTGGTATAACTAACAGGGGGCTGACCACAACTGTTTTTAGAACTATAGCAAAAGAATGTCTGCAATGAGAAGCTATATCGTCAACTGCACGGCACCGGCCTCACAGAGGTAAGAGAGGAGGAAATTGTGGAAGACGCGGAAGGGGTCGGTGGGAAACCCACTGGGCTGTAAGGTATACCGAAGCTTCATACTAGGCTCACTCGTGTGGATCATCATATACGATGAAGTATTTGCTATCGGCTGAATCAGTGGATGGGGCGCAATATGGCATTCTGCACCGGGCGCAAAAAAAGAATGAAAAGAGGGTCGAACACGCTGGTCTATTGCTAGCTGACCACAAAGCAGTGCTACAGCAAGCGAAAAAAGGTGGAGAATATACCGGTGAAATTAGGTGACCAGGGCTATCTCTCCTTGCACTTTTTTGACTTTCTCTGTTTCTTTGGGCTTCGTATTGTTTAAGCTTCTGGTGGATGACCTTCAGCGCTACCTGCACGTAGGGATACGGAATCGGTAGAGAATACTCGATTAAATACTCATGAGTAGAATCGAAAAAAATACTCAATGAGTCCTTTTTACTCGTTCAAAAGCACTCGATTCCTTGAGAATCAATGAAACTTTTTTGATATTTCTGTGAACGGCCTTAGCTCGATTTTCAGCTGCGATAGATTACAAAACTTATCTACCTCACATCCCGATACGATAGTGAACATATTTGCCTGCCACACAGGTATGCACGCTCCCGCTCCAGGCAAGAAATTCTAAAAAATGCCCCCGCCAGAAGTATGCACTTCCTTAGGACTATTCCATTCATGCCTGTAGAGAAGTCGAATGTTTACCGTGGCTTACCAACTTATCAGCGAGCGGTAAATTACCGCCTCGAACTAGCAAGGTGATAAGGTGATATTTGGAAGTAAACTTATTGGACGGAGATTGGCAGGATTTGCTCTATCTTTTTTATTTTTGTGGATAGGAAATATCAAGGCTGTTTTCCAGTTCCGGAAAATAGGCATTGCTTGGAACAATGTGGCATAAATGTCGACCGTCACCTGAGGCAAGTGCTTTAGAACCACATTGGGGATACCGTCGATCCTGTCGTTTTCTTATTTTTCAACATGTGCAAAATTCACTGGAGGTCGTCCTTCTTCACGAAAATAGCGAGGTCAGTTGCGTTCGCAGGGTAATCCTCACTGAATTCGACTACATGTCTATTCTCAGATCTCTTTACTCTGATCTCACATTGGAAGTCAAAGTAGTTCAGACGCGCTCGATTCTCCAAGTCGTGATTAGGTTATAGAGTCGGGTTCACTGTGTAGACTTTTTGACAGAAGGATGTACTTCCGCATGCTGGACCAGTGATTCGCTTGGAATTTGTACTTTAATCGTCAGTCCGTGGTGGTCGCTGCCATAAGGAACAGCCCGTAAGCTGTTCACGTCTTCTTCGTTCGTTTGTCGCTGTCGAGACATAAGCAGGAGTAAACAGATATCCTGCTACGCGCTAACCGCGGGGGTATGATGATTTTTCCGTTGCATGAAGTGAAAAGAAAAAGAGAAAGAAAAAATCAAATAAACAGACATCCTAGATATCCTAGGGATAAAGGCACCCAGCTACTCATCTTGAGGTATGTGGCTCGATTCCACGTATCGCTACGGTTCTTCATATTTCCACTTTTAGCTTTGAAATAACATTCCTTCTTTCTTGCCATCGTCAGTAAACATAACAAACGAGGAAGCTATCATCGGTTCGATGGCCACGTCACCAGCCAGCCACGTGTTGGCATTGACCGTTTTTTTCTCAGTTTTCTCTCTTCTATCTTTCCAATTTGTTTGATATTGCACTTTTTATAGAAGCGTCGATATTATGAAGCCATCTTATCAATTAAACATATCTCCTAATTGGCCTCTAAAATTGTAACAAATTGCCCTCGCTTAGAAGGTGATATAAATATATTAAGCCCTTTGCAAGGGGAATGCCTCTAACCCCATCAAATAATTGTGATTATTTCACTTATCAAGCAACAAAGTTTAAACATTCACGAAAATGCGGAACGTTAAAAATATTTCGATTTTCAATAAGAATGAAACCTGCGAACAAGTACACAATTTGAAGGCTTCGCAGGGGCCAATACCCATCTCCCGAACGCGATTGAATAAAGGAATTGAATAAGGAAACGACGCCGAGTAAATGAGCCGTTTATTTTGAAAGTGGGGTAAGTCCATTTTTGAAAAAAATGAAGATAACGGTAGTTCTAGATAAAACTTAGTATGATCTTTTTATGTGTAAACACGTTATGGTCAAAAAAATTCAGAATCCGAGTAATAAAGGAGATGGAAGTTTTAGCTCTTAACAGTGTTGTAAGTATGTTTATTTTGAAAGTGGTGCAAGTCCATCTTAGATTGAAAATATTTTTAACCATACAGCAAAATTTAGCTCCGGTTGCTGTATGGTGAAGCAAATCTAATGGTTTAACACCAGTCTGAAATGTAGGGTGCTTTTATCTATTTATCTTTGATATTGGTAGTCGCCAATTGTACAATATTTCATAAATAATAATAGAGATATCTCAATATTGTGTTTCGATAATAACGCCAACACCAGGAAATTTTAGTAATCGTGGAATCAATATGAACAACTGAACTAGCCAAATTACCCGACCCATCGCTCTTTCCATAAACACTTCCAATA
The DNA here is from genome assembly GCA_949987705.1 of Thereva unica. Classification (NCBI taxonomy): domain Eukaryota; kingdom Metazoa; phylum Arthropoda; class Insecta; order Diptera; family Therevidae; genus Thereva; species Thereva unica. Next base: position 53,372 of record CATLJY010000531.1, on the reverse strand, counting down.
ATTCCAATAAATCGGAAGCACCACATTAATACAAACATAACTTCGATCTCGGGATCTGTGAAAATCATGAGAATTTTTGCTCTTTTGTGCGCAGCTACATAGACAATAGAATCGTTACACGAAAAAAATGCAAAGCAGTCGGTTTATCGTGTAATAATATTAGATTTAAAATGACGTCACACAGCTTACTGTCATATATACATACTTTCATTTGATACCCATACCGAGGGCGTTGTAAAGAAAAGGGTAAACTGTAATTTTGTGTTGGCCGAAATTTTGAATTTGGAATAACGCAGTTGAATGACACAGCTAATAGTATTCTAATTGTCATATCTTTTTATTTGATACCCATATACCTGCAAAAAATGTTATCCCTTGTTTTGTGTTGGCCGCCATTTTGAATTTGGAAAGCTAATCGTAGTTTACTTGACATAACGTTTAATTTGATACCCATATTGAGTGGATTGAAAAAAAAAGCAGTCAGCCATTTTCTGTTGACCGCCATTTTGAATTTTCAAATTTTGACCACAAATTCGTCATTTGAGGAGCCCGATGCAAGAACAACACTTTGACGCTCGGCCGGCCGGAACTTTCTCCTCCCCGGCGGACGGCTAGCCGTTGCTCACGAATAAACAATAGAAAACAATTTAAATCATTATTTTATATTGAAAATGTCGAGCGACAGGTAGACCGACTCGCAAGGGTCCGCCGCGGAGGAGAAAGTTCCGGCCGGCCGAGCGTCAAAGTATTGTTCTTGCATCGGGCTCCTCATTTGTGCTCATATAAATCCCCCAGTACCGATTTTAAATAGAATCGGTACACAATTGCAAAATTCGGCCGCCATCTTGGAACTGTCACCTTGATTTTTTACAAATTGATCAGATTGCATTGTCACGCAAACTATGCATATGGGCAAAATTAGAAGTTGATCGGTTATATGGAAGTGGGTTCAAATCAAGTTGCAAGATTTGTTTACAAAGAACAAACAAACATATAAACGTACAAACATACCTACATACAGGGAAAGCAATATAAAGCTAATACATATGTACATACATATATACATTCATACATATGTACATACATTCAGGTGAAAATAATGTAAAGCGGATAAAAGGGCTGATACAACTGAAATATTATCCACTTAAATTAACGATTCTATTAATCCATTAATTTTGAAAGTGAGGCAAGTCCATTTGGGTATGAAAAAAACTTTATTTTCTTGTAGCCAGCACTATAAGCACTATTGGATAATAAACTTATATTGTCTAAGAACACAAAAGGCAAAAAAGTTGTTTATTAGGGGCTACCAATATTTTTAATTTTTTTGAAATGCAAATGCTTAAATATCTCGAAACAACAAAAAGTGGACTTGCCCCACTTTCAAAATAAACGGCTCAAATATCGGGATCCCGTAACAATGAGCAATCACCATCTCCTTAAAAAGCCATTACCAATGCCTACAAAAATTTACTGGCAATCGGAATGGATCCGATGTTCAGCTAGTAGTCGTGGGCTCCTAGACCACGTTCCCGAGATGCCGTGCTGCTGAGGCAAGGATTTCTTCCTGCAGACATATCAGTCTCACACATATTCACTTGTCACGTTTCTAATTCAAATATTTGCCTATAACAGCTATGTGATAGGAATTTCAGATTTGAGCAAAGTGGATCAGAAGGCAATTTTCTGAAGGAAGCCTACAACTTGGCAGTGCTATGCGAAATTGGTTGGAGCGCCGTCCTTCGTCCTCGAGGAGCAGCGGCGGAGGAGGCACAGCAACACAGGAAACAAGGACTGCGGTGGCAGGCTACAATGAGGAAGTCGATCCATCTTCAGGAGTTGATTTCTGTCTGGCAAAGGATGTGCTATCAATTTCCTTTCAGCTATTTTGTGTACGGGAAATAATTTTCTTCTCAAACATTTGCCATGGTAATTAGGTCACACTCTGGAATGTACACACCGAGGTGTTTGATTTTCTCCCCTCCGCTCGGGCATCATTTCGGGGACATTGTAGAAGCGCCGCCGTTGCTGCTCCTGCGAGTGGAATAAGAAGCGATGATCTAAATGGAAATTAATTGCGCTTAGATAAATATTTGCTCCCCCTAAAAAGAAGCGGATTTCCGTCAATATATCACACCTTTATCCCAGTTGGACAAAATCCTCTTACAGCCTTAATAGTATCAAACTTTGTCGCATTTACTTTTGCCAACTTCGTAAATCCCTTAGGAAACTTCCAAGGGAAACTGATATTTAAATTTGCCGACTCCCCCGCTTCTTGTGAGCGCCGCCTAACCTTGGCTGATTTCGCCATTCAGCTCAGTAGCACTTAAATCTGCACAATTTCAAAAGTCACCAAACTTTTGGGCTAAGAAAATTCATTGGATATGTTTTTCTCCACGACTGGTCGGGAGTGGGACATCCCAGCTGGGAAAACAGCCCTGGAGATTTAAGTTCGATAGTGTTGTCGTCGATAAATGCGGGGGAGGCAGCAGAGCGCAATCAAATTCTTTTGGAGACATTTTTGTTGTGTTTCCATCTAGAAAATGGTCTCTGATAAATCTGAAGCTCGCCAAATCGGAAAACCTTAACTAACCAGGAGGGATGCAGATGACCTTGTCCGGGCAGCGAACCCAGTCGAGGTCTGCATCCTACGAAACATTCTTTACAGAATTACGATTCCTCATTTGCACCTCAAAACAGAAAAATGCACACAAGAGACCTTTGGCTGTGGCAGATTTGGTTTGAAGTTTTACGGGATTTGAATCCACCTCACTCAGGTAATATAACACCTTACAAACCAATGGGGTAAATATATCTGAAGACATCGGACAATCAAGGGACTTTGATTTGCTGATTTTGATTTTTATGTGGCAGTTTAAAACTTGGGAATGACTCTTTGTACCACCAGTCTATGATGTCATTGGGCATCGTCAGAGGCCTTAAAGTAAGAATAGTTTGAGCTATAAAACAGGTTTGAATGTGGAAGGAGTCAGCAGGATATTGGAGGAGATGGCGATAAACTATGCGTTTGATCTCTTGGATGCATAGAGAGTTGTGAAATATAAACTGCAAAGATTTTTCGTCACGATCCTTTCGGTCCCTGTCAAGGTGGTTCAATGTCCATGTTGATTGAGGAACACATAAGTCCGCAATTATTAAGATAGGGTCCGGCACTTGCTTGTCTTGCTATTTCGAAGGCATATGTGCAACGTGGAGGTGGGTTGAAGAGGATTGAAAGTAGGTCATTTATAAGAACTAGAAATACGAATTAGCAGGTGATAGAATTGACCCCTGGGGCACACCAGGTAGAGGCGTAATGGGGTTTGGATTTGACGCCATCCGTCCAGCATTGCATAACCCTATATGGCCGGTCGGGGAAGTGTCAAGGTGGATTTACATATCTGACATTTTTCCGTCGCGCCGGGTCACAGCTGATCATTTCTGTCGCAGATTTTTAATACGCGTTTTACATTTCTGATGAATTCCGTCGCAGCCAAAAACAATCGTGACTTTTGGCAACTGACGTGAATGAAAGTAACCAAAAAAATATAAATTGACAAACAAACAATTTTTAATAAAGCCTCCCTTTACGTCCACGCAAAGCCAAACAAATTCCAATAAAAAAGAATTTCAGTTACACATAACCTCATCTTTTACTTACAATCAGCTGTTTCTATCACCCTGTCACAGAAAAAGTTGAAGTTCGCTCAGCTCTCCACCGTGACGGTAAGATGTCACAGAGATTGTTTCCTATTGGTCGAAATTATAAAAAATTGCGGCGCGACAGAAAAACGTCGGATATGTAAATTCACCTTCAATCCAATCCCGTAGGTCTGAGCAAATATCAATAACTTAGAAATAGTTAGCAGAGTTGCCTGCAATACTCTTTCAAAGCTTCGGAGATATCTTACCGTTTGTCATTTAGTATATGTTTGGATTCTACATAGTTTCCATGGTCTTGGATAGACAAGACGTAACTGCTATTAGTTGGAGGGTTTTATGGGGCTACCCTTTTTCAGTATGATTTGAGTGTGTTGCAAGTTTACGCCATCAGTGTCTTTGTTGAACCTGCATATTCCGCGAATCGAAAAGAAAACTCTGTCCTTTGAGTATGTCGAGAATTTGTTGGAAAAGGGTGGCATAGCAGGAGCAAGCAGAAAAGAAGTGAAAGCGAAATAAGATCTTAGTAAATCGGTCACAAATCCCTTCACTTTCTTTTATCACCTACCTTTGTAAATAAAGGAAGATGTAGGGAGAATGTGCTAAAATTCTTGATGGAGCTTACTAAGGACCAGAAGCTATTTTTGCTTGTGGAGCACTGTCATAGGGCATGAAAGTTAAATATCGAATCAGCGCATTGAAGTAGATTAGTTTGTGATGGTACTAGCCATAATTATTTCTAGTGGTTGAGTTAAAAGCATCCTTGTTTATTTTACAGACTGTCATTTTCCTTTCAAGTGATGCAAGCGACCTCTTTGAAAATGTAATGAAAATAAATTCATGGAAGCTTTTAACATCGAAAGCTTTAAGCTCACAAAACGATTTTAAGCTGCTTTCGAAAATAGATTTTTTTTTTAAATTTAAAATTTGTTCCTTAAAATAAAAACAAAAAATGAAAAAGTAAAATTGTGACCATATCTTGGTTTTTTTGTGTGGCTGTTGTTATTGTTAATGAACGTTTCATGTCATGTCATGTCGGTGATAGGACGAGGAGGAGGGCGTTAAGTTCACATTTAAAATTTGAATCAACAACTCATTTTTTCACTCAGACGATCGTTTGTAAAGGTAGCGAGCCTGAAGTTTTCATTGCCTCATCTGACCAGGCACACTAGTTAGCAAAGTAATGCTCAAAAGAGGTGACTAAATTTGAAATAGCATTGTTGGCACTAAGTTAAAGATTTGCCATAAAGGAAACTTCCTCACCTTAATATTTCCAAGCATAGACAACTTAAGGGGTTGAAAAGAGGTTATCGATACTACCCTAAGTCTGATATCAACTTCTATTTGTACGGTCAGTAGCAGGATTATACACTCAAGGATATCGTGAATGACTGCAACAAGAGCGTTCTGCAGGTTTTCATAGAATGGGATGCGAACGCCCAACATGACGCCTGTGGCAATAATGGAGTGAAAAAAGGTCGTGAGTACCTTTTAAATTATTTCTTAACTACAAACCTGGACATAATACACCGCAGCACGATTCCTAATGCTGGCCACTCAACATGTGAGAGATTGGTGGTACTTAGGCAAAGGAAACATCAACTTAAAGGTGGTTGAATCCTTGGATATAGTTAGGGCATATAGTAATCGCGGACTCGACAGGCTTTCGCGGTAAACTTGGCGAAGGGCTCCATACACTCAATTAAATCTGCGATGGATGTGGAACTATCCACGGACTTACAGCAATAATTGCTCTGTTCTGATGAAGACCCAACTGGAAAACTCTATAGTAGCATAGCTCTCCAAGAAGAGGTACACCAAGCTGAAGCTATCTGGGTTAAAATATAAGACTGAAAACTAATCTCTCCCCCCTTTTGGGGAGATGTCGTGAGAGTTAAATCGACCCCCTCCCTCAAATTTAAAATTAAAAATTTCTAGTATTTTACTAAAAACAGGCATTTAAACACATTAGGGCTGTGTTCCGAAATAGAACCCAGCATACCGGCCAGTGATAATGACGTCTTAAATCGCACCCGATTCTAAATATTTTCTATACCAATTGAGTGCGATTTAACACGCCATAAGCACTGGCCGGTATATTGGGTTCTATTTCGGAACACAGCCTATGTCGAGCCTTTCTGCGACACGCTGCTACCCGGCTCGTACGCCGCAGCGTCCATGGACTCGCGCGTGTGGCTGGCTATCCATCCAATGGCACTACAGCCCAAATCGAACCTTGGTATTTTCTAGGGCTTATCTCCAAGTTTGACGGTGCCTTGTAGCATGTGTCCAGTTCCAATTGTTGAGCACAAAGTCAAGAGATTAACAAGTCTAATGGTTAATGAGTAGAAAGGGGAACACCAAATATGCACGATCAGGCGCGGATCCAAGGGGGGGGGGGGGTCACGGGGGTCATGACCCCCCCCCCAAACAGCCCGCATTTCATAAAATAGAGCTGAAACAATATTTTGCAAACCGAAAAACAAAAAAAACCAAACGAACAAAACCTAGTTTTTGCAAACATAAAAACCTGAACCTAACCAAACGACTGAAATTAACTTACTTTTTTGCACTCTGAAAAAATTGCAATCAAAAAATGACTGAATCAACAAAATTGACTAATTTTCTTACACAAGACTGACTTTTTTAATATTTTATCTATATTTGGATTGTAGCTATACTTTATATACTATCATCTAAGGTTATTCTGATTTTGTTTTTTATTCATTGAAAAAATTCGGCTAGTGTTGTTTATTTGGTTATTTTTGTTTTTTTTCTATCCTGTGACCCCCCCCCCCCGGAAAAAAATTCTAGATCCGCGCCTGTGCACGATGTCAGGCTATCAGAGACTGAAGCAGCATTTTTATACATACTTGCACACAACTATCCGCGGGAAGATTTTATGATTATATAAACTTGATGGATTGGTTCATATTTGCTCGTTTATGAAAGAAAACAGCTGATTAAATTTTCTTTCCTTTTCTGTTCATATAAGTACGCACAAAACTAACTGGGGGGAAATTTTGTATGAAGATGAAAGACTTGTTATTTTTAGACATTTCTTGAGCATTGCCTCTGCGTCAGCCGTCACAGAGTCTATCGATCTCTTCCTGGGCCTACCTATTGGTCTACTTCCCCAAATTTCTGATACCATAAGCTGTTTTGGCATACGATTGTTATCCATCCTGATTCTGTGGACGGCTAGCCTTAGTCTGTTAATTTTCATTAAAGTTGAGAGCACTCGTGGTTGTATCTCCTTCGCCATATTCCATCGTCTCTCATAGGTAGTATGTATTATGCATCTGAGAACTTTTCTCCTTCCTCTATATGCTGGGTCCCAGTGCAAGTCTCGCTCCCATCGCACAGTACTGGTCGTATTAATGTTTTGTAGAGTGAGAGTTTAGTTTTCCTGTGCACAAATTTTGAGTGTAGTATTTGTTTTTGGGCATGAAAGGCTATATAGCCTGTAGCATTCGCCTGGTTATTTCTTACTTTTCTTCATTTATTTTTGTAACTGCAGACCCATGGTAGACTGGTTGATCGTCTACTTATAGGTTGTGCTCGTCGATAGTTATATTTCTTTCCATTCTGAATCTTCCAGCTTGTTGCGTAATCTTGGTTTTTTGTTCGTTAATTTCCAAGCCTATGTCCTATGCCACATCTTTTAGTATCCATACCCATTCTAGAGCGAGGTTGTCTAAGTCGTTGTTGTACTACGAACTCTACTCTCTTTGGATCCTTACCTTCGCCAATGAACTATTTTTTTGCGCATTTGATTAGTTGTAACAGCTTTGAGGGGACTCCTAATTCCGATAAGATCTCATGCAGCCTTCCTCTGTCATCATATGTCTGCTGAAAGTCGACAAATATTTCGTATACATCTACATTCCTTTCGCAGGATTTCTGCAGAATTTGCTTTAGGGTCAGCAGCTGGTCCGATGCTGACCTGTTTATCCTAAAACTAGCTCGGTCTATATAAGGCCTTCCGCTACAGGCTTTAGTTCTTGTTTCACAAGGATTGTGAAGGTTTTGTAGGTGGTGTTGAGAAGTGAGATGCATCTGCCCTTTTATAGGTTAAATTATATCCTTTCTGGTATATTGGACATAAAATCGCTTTCTTCCAATCATCTGGTATAAATTCTTCCTCCCACGTGCTGCAGATGAGTTGGTGTAAGGTAACTGAGAGTTGCGGTACTCCTTCCTTTAGTAACACCTGTGCTATTCCATGGACGCCTTGCGATTTGTTGCTGTCGGGTACTCAAATTCACTTTGACTAGATAGTGGTCCGATCCGCACCACGCGCCTCTCATTGTTCTTATGTCCAGTAAAATCGGCCCCTCTTCTCAATTAGGACATGGTCGATTTGATTATTTGTTTGTTGCTGTTATTTATCTGGTGACTGCCACGTCATCTTCACAATTTCACTCTGTTTCTTGGAAAAAAATTAGCCGAGACCTCCTCTCTCCACCACTTGTGATTCTGCTGGACTCTTTTGAATTAATATAGGAGTAACCAGGTCCGAGGGGAAACTCTACCACTTGATATATGTGTATGTAAATCACACAGCAGGAGACCTAAGAAGACGATTTGCAACACTGGGAATGCTAGATGGGCTATCTGTCTACGTGACATCGAAACTGAATTTTAATCCAGGTTTCGATATCGCGATTTGCACTAAAGAGGTATGTATGGATAAACCACCAGTCGGAAAAAAGCCATGACGTGAACACAGATGGCAACAGAGCAGAGTTGTGTAGGAGCTGGAGTTTCTCTCTTCCTCTTCAACCCTTCAAAAATACCATCGCCTACCTAATTCTTTCAGTCTTTTCTTTGTGGAAATGTGGCAATTTTCAATGCCTGCCTATCAAAACGCACAAACTCAAGGCCAGGGTGATCTTGTTATTGGATAGGCGAGTTTGGCTGTAGTCTATTATAACGTCCAAGCTAGTCGAAATCTATCAAAAGAACTTTCTTATCTTGGAGGTACAGGATCACTCTTCAGTTCAGTTCAGTTCAGAAAAGTTGAGGGCAGCGAAACGGTAGATGAATTGGTACGACTAGGAGCAATTCTTGTAGGTATACCAGTCGAAAATGCACGCTATGTATGTCCGACGAAGAGGGATATCACCATGCACTTCCACTCAATGGGTTGGCATACACCGTTTTTATGATGATCTCGGCATACATGGGTATTCTCTTCACCGAGAGTAACTTTATTATCCTTACACGGGATATCAATGTGTGCACGCGGAAAATAAACAGATTTGTCTACATCAGACCCAAAAAAGAAGGAGATAAGATGATACATTTGTGCATGTGTTACTTTACCCCAAAGATGTTCTCTCTTCCTTTTGAATATGACAGGCTGAACCTAAAGTCTCTCCAAGCACGCTAACATGTAGGCTATTTTATGAATGGATTTTTAGGTATCTGCTGTCCAGAGCCCTGATATCTGCTTGAGCACTTTGAAGTCTTTTTTCGCATTGACTACCTTACCATAGATATATTATTCTGTACCGCATGACAACAATGCCTCTCTGCCAGTACCTCATCATACCTTTGTACTGCCACATTTCCACATGGAGTTTGCAACTAACCCAAAAACCCACATCGCACAACATCCAAGCCTTCTCTATTAAAAATAATTCGCGTTGATCCGGGCGAAACCGGCCTAGCGGAAGCATTTTCTATGTTTTGCTAGTTTTTGTGCCTTTCATTCTCGGTTCACATGGAAAACTTTTTCCATCAACGATGGAAATTTTGCTAATAAAAGTGAACATTGAAGTTTTCCGCCCGAAATTCGTGTTCAGCCCACAACGCCTTTCATGCATGCCTTTCTTCTTGGCAAAGTATCTCCAATTTTTATCTTCCGCGAATTCATCCTGGTTTTTATCCTTTATGCCCTTTTTTAAGGCTCGGGAGCACGGATATAGATCAGCATAGATTCTGCTTTCGGGTGCAACTGGGTCCCCGGGGATGCAGTCATGTCATAAGTGCCCCCGCGTGGTTCCTAACTGGGATCCAATCCGGCAGCGATGAGAGCAGTTTAGCCCCGATTTCATTCGCATGAACGTTTTCGCTCCATAAACTTTTTCAAGGGTTCCATGATGAAAAAAGTTTTGTGCCGTCCCCAATTTGGAAACGGTTTCCATGTAATTTTCGGAAGGTCATGCCAAAGTTGAACTATTTGCCATGGCATTGCCTTGACGAGGAACTTGGGCAGCTCTGGTTTGTTTTGCCTAGAAAGTAATGGCTTCCGAGGGCGAATTGTCAATGATTGGAGTTTTGGACGATTACAATTGCGATGGGAAAGTGATAGTTTCGCATAAATTTAAAGTTGTCGTAGCTGCAAAGGACGAGAACTTTCCAACATTGAAATGGAAAAGTTGTCGAGTGCTTGAAATGTGTATAAAAGTATCTGATGCCACTACGTCATGAATTTGACCTATAAAAAAGTTTTCCTTGTCCTTGCGAATCTTTCAGTATTTAGTTAAGTTGTTGAGATTCGTGAGCAGAATTTTCATACAGTTTAATTACTTTAGTTGCTGGGTAGGTCGAAATGCAGATCTGCAAATCCTAAACCGCTCTTTTTAAGATATTTTTTTTATGTCAGCAACATGCACATACAATTACCGTGCACAAGGCAGGAGGAAATTTGAAAACTACTATAGTTTTAATGTGATAACCTCAAATCTGGTGGTGAATCTTCATCAAGGGGCAGTGATCATGCGCTCAAGATAAGTTTTATGGTCCGAGGATGAAATCTACCATTTGCATTAAAGCAATAAACGAGTCCACGGCGAATTGAAGAACATAAAATTTCTACAATATTCATGCAACTGCTAATGACAGAAAAAAAGAATCCTTAGATTAATACCTGTTCAGTTTGTGATGCAAAATTATATAGGTTCCTATACAGATAGTTTATCGGCTCCCACAGCTTAAATGCTAGCACAAAGAATAATTAATAATTGTCACCAAATTGGGAATTGTCCAAAGAGAGTCCCTGACATTAAGGGGTGAAAAACGGTCTCCGTCCTGAGTGAGTTCTACAGACTTTTTGTAATAATATTTTTTTTAGATGGCCCAAGAATAGAACCTTGAGAAATTGACAGGGCCGCCACATCATCTTACTGGGCCTGGGCCCAAAATATGATCGGGGCTTCTTTATTATTATTATTATGTGAGAATGTGGTCAACCCATATGGTAGACACCGCAGACAAGTTAAGCATATTGTCCACATACTATAGGGACGGAAAAGAATGTCTGACCTCCGAACAAAAGCAAGGCAAAAGGATCTTTAGTGACGAGACTATGGTTGGAATATATCCCAAATTGAAGCTGCCTCTAAAGAGACAGAAAAGATTGTCGATAATCGGATCGAGGAACTTCTGAAGGAGGGAAAATTGCAAAAGAGTTGAAAAGCGGTAATTGCTCATTCAACCTTGTCCAGGTCAAAAGTGTTCCCAGAAAGTCTTCGGTAATAATGATTTGGAACGGTTCTTTGACTGAAGGCGTCTTTGGAGAGGAGCTTTGCAACTAATATTGGTAAAGAAGCCAATAGCGTATAAAATAGTAAATAAATACCTGCTTGTAAACGTTCTGGTTGATATCCTCAACCTAAAATTAAAAATAAAGTCGGAATTAAACTTCTTTCAAAAAATAAATAAAACATAAATAAACTTATTCTACTAAAAGTTAAATATAAAAAAATTAATAATATCAATAAATTAAAAATAAATAAATTTTTATAATTATTGTACTTTTCTACAGATTCTCTAGCCATTAATATTAAAGTACAAATTCATAAACTTAATAAAATTATACCATAAGAAATTATGTCACATCCAAAATAATAGCTTAAATTTATTCAATAATTAGAATAATAATTTATAATAATAAATAAAAATCTAACCACAAACAACATATTTTGAACCATTCAGAATATATTATTCATTAAAGATAAAGGAATTAGTAATATTAATATAAAGAAAAATTTTAACATAATAAACTAAAAGATTGAAAATAATCATTTCCATGAGTACGAATTATTGACACTAAAATTGAAAGACCCAAAGCTCCTTCACATACACTAAAAGTTAAAAAAACTATACTAAAATAATTTTCATAATCAAAATGATTTAAAGAAATTAATAGTAATAAAAATAATCTCAAAACAATAAATTCCAATCTTAATAATATAGATAATAAATGTTTACGATTAGAAACAAAAACCATTACCCCTATACTAAATAATAAAATAGGCAGGCCATAATATAATATTAACATTAGTTTTAATAGTTTAATAAAAACATTGGTCTTGTAAATCAAAAATAAGAACAGTTCTTTTAAAACTTCAAGAGAAAAGAAATTCTTTATCATTAATCCCCAAAATTAATATTTTAATTAAACTACCTCTTGAAATTATTCAAATAATATTTTATCTATTAACCATAATTACAGGATTTATTTTTATACAAATAAATCACCCTCTTGCTATAGGTTTAACATTATTAGTCCAAACATTTTTTATTGCAATAATTACTGGATTAATTTCTAAATCCTTTTGATTTTCCTATATTTTATTTTTAATTTTTCTAGGAGGAATACTTGTACTATTTATTTATGTTACCTCTTTAGCTTCTAATGAAATATTTTCCTTTTCTATAAAATTAACAATTATTTCTATAATATTTATTACCTCACTTATAATAATTATCTTATTTTTAGATAAAACTTCAATTATAATATATATAATAAATACAGAAATAACTTCAATTAGCGATTTAAATACTTATATTCAAGAAAATTCATTAAATTTAAATAAATTATATAATTACCCAACTAATATAATCACCTTATTACTAATTAATTATTTATTAATTTGTTTAATTGTAATTGTAAAAATTACTAATGTATTCTATGGGCCCCTACGATTAATAAATTAACTAATGAACAAACCTTTACGATCTAGACACCCCTTATTTAAAATTGCTAACAACGCACTAGTAGACCTTCCCGCACCTACAAACATTTCCGCATGATGAAACTTCGGATCATTATTAGGATTATGTCTAATTATCCAAATTTTAACAGGATTATTCTTAGCTATACATTATACAGCAGACATTAGATTAGCTTTCAATAGAGTAACTCATATCTGTCGAGATGTTAACTATGGGTGATTATTACGAACCTTACACGCTAACGGAGCATCATTCTTCTTTATTTGTATTTACTTACATATTGGTCGAGGAATATATTATGGTTCTTATCTATATACCCCTACATGATTAGTAGGAGTATTAATTTTATTCTTAGTTATAGCTGCAGCATTCATAGGATATGTTTTACCATGAGGACAAATATCTTTCTGAGGAGCAACAGTAATTACTAATTTATTATCTGCTATCCCCTATTTAGGAAATGAATTAGTTCAATGAGTATGAGGAGGATTTGCAGTAGATAATGCAACTCTTACACGATTCTTTACCTTTCACTTTGTACTACCATTTATTGTTTTAGCAATAACTATAATTCATTTATTATTCTTACATCAAACAGGCTCTAATAATCCATTAGGAATCAATTCTAATATCGATAAAATTCCATTCCATCCGTACTTTTCTTTTAAGGACATTGTAGGATTTGTTATTTTATTAATAAGTCTTACTCTTCTAACATTAACAAACCCTTATTTATTGGGAGACCCAGATAATTTTATTCCTGCTAATCCACTAGTAACCCCCGTTCATATTCAACCAGAATGATATTTCTTATTTGCTTATGCAATTTTACGATCTATTCCCAATAAATTAGGAGGAGTTATTATATTAGTCTTATCTATTGCAATTCTAGCTATTTTACCTTTTTACCATCTTAGTAAATTCCGAGGAATTCAATTCTATCCTATTAACCAAATCTTATTTTGAATTATAACTGTAACTGTTATTTTACTTACATGAATTGGAGCACGACCTGTTGAAGACCCCTATATTGCTCTAGGACAAATTTTAACTGTTGTATACTTTATATATTTCATTATTAATCCATTAGTTACTAAGTGATGAGATACCCTTCTTAATTAAGTTAATGAGCTTGAATTTTAAGCATGTGTTTTGAAAACACAAGATAGAAATTAAAATTTTCTATTAACTTTACTAAATTATGTTCATAAAATTAAAGAGATAAATAAAATTTTCAACCCAATAAAAAACATAATATAATTTAATGAAAAAGGTAAATAACACTTTCAAGCCAAATACATTAATTTATCATATCGAAATCGAGGTAAAGTTCCACGAACTCAAATAAATAAAAAAGAAACAAAAGTTAATTTTAAATAAAAACTAATTTCATAGACATTACACCCTAAAAAAATTACACTAAATAATATACTTATAAATAAAATTCTTGCATATTCTGCTAAAAAAATTAATGCAAATCCCCCTCTTCTATACTCTACATTAAACCCAGATACCAATTCAGATTCCCCTTCCGCAAAATCAAAAGGGGTTCGATTAGTTTCTGCTAAACAAGATCTAAACCATACTAAAGCTAAGGGAAATAATAATACCACAAATCATAAATTTGATTGATAATAATAAAAATTTATTATATTATAATTACCAATTAAAAAAACAAAAGAAAGTAAAATTAATGCTAATCTAACTTCATATGAAATAGTTTGAGCAACAGCTCGTAATCCCCCCAATAAAGCATAATTAGAATTAGAAGATCATCCAGCTACTATTACAGTATAAACTCCTAAACTTGTACATCTAAGAAAAAATAATAAACCTAAATTAAAAGAATATAATTTTACAAATAAAGGTATACATATTCACACTAACAACGATAAAAATAAAGAAAATACAGGAGAAAAGTAATAAGAAATATAATTAGACAATAAAGGATAAGTTTGTTCCTTAGTAAATAACTTAATTGCATCACAAAAAGGTTGAGGAATCCCTGCTAATCCTACTTTATTCGGACCTTTACGAATTTGAATATAACCTAAAACTTTACGTTCTAATAAAGTCAAAAAAGCAACCCCTACTAAAACACAAATAATTAATAATAATCTTCCTACTAAATAAAAAATATATTCTATATAAAACAAGTACTATTTGTAAATAACTTACATACATAAATTCTAAATTTATTGCACTAATCTGCCAAAATAGTATATTACTTTTAATCAATATAACAAAAAATAATTTTTCAAATATTTGGCCCTTTCGTACTAAAATATTTTATTAATTTAAAGATAGAAACCAACCTGGCTCACGCCGGTTTGAACTCAGATCATGTAAGAAATTAAAAGTCGAACAGACTTAATAATTGAATTGCTGCACCCAAAATTATATCTTAATCCAACATCGAGGTCGCAATCTTTTTTATCGATATGAACTCTTCAAAAAAATTACGCTGTTATCCCTAAGGTAACTTAATTTTTTAATCATTATTAATGGATCAAAAATTCATAAATTAATGTAAATATTAATTAAAAGTTAATTAAATTTTAATGTCACCCCAACAAAATACTTTATATAATCATAACTCAAATAATCTAAATAATTATAATATACAAAATATAAAGATCTATAGGGTCTTCTCGTCTTTTAAAAAAATTTTAGCTTTTTAACTAAAAAATAAAATTCTAATTCAATTTTTATGAAACAGTTAATATCTCGTCCAACCATTCATACAAGCCTTCAATTAAAAGACTAATGATTATGCTACCTTTGCACAGTTAAAATACTGCGGCCATTTAAAACTTTTCAGTGGGCAGGCCAGACCTTAAATTAAATTCTAAAGGACATGTTTTTGTTAAACAGGCGAATATTAATTTTGCCGAATTATTTATAAAAACCTAACAAATAAGATTAATTAAATACAATAATTATATACTAATTTTATCATAATTACTTAATTTTAATAATTAAAATTAACATTTAAATAAAAAACTTAAAATAAATTAAATAATATTAATTAATAAATAAATTATAACATACTTATAAATAATTGCTAATTCTAAGCATATATGTATTATATTAAAATAACTATTTTTAAAAATTTATTTCACAGCTTATCCCATGAAATATTATATTTATATTAATAATTAAATTAATTAAATAAATAAATTACATTACAAATACTAAATTAAATTTATTTCTTCAAAAACCAGATACCTTTAAAAACGAATAACATTTCATTTCTAACAAATTATTAAAAATAACTTTAACACGGTAACTTTAATAACTTATTATCTCTTTTAAAATCGGGAATAATAAAATAATTATTAATTTTTTGATAAACCCTGATACACAAGGTACTACAAATTAAATATTCTTTTAAATTAAATATTTTTCAACTATTTCAATTTTCTCCTACAATACTAATACACTATTATTAAAATTATTTTTTCTATATAATATACTAAAACTTTACTCTATATAATTATTTTTAATATCAATAAAATAAAACCTAAAAAAATTAATAAATAAATTCTATCAATTTATATTGATTTGCACAACATCATTTCAATGTAAATGAAATACTTTACTAAATAAGCTTTAAATTGTCATTCTAGATACACTTTCCAGTACATCTACTATGTTACGACTTATCTTATCTTAATAATAAGAGCGACGGGCGATGTGTGCATATTTTAGAGCTAAAAATCAAATTAATATTCTATTTAATTTTACTATCAAATCCACCTTCAATTATTCATTTTAAAATAATATTCATATAAATAAATTTATTGTAACCCATTTCTACTTAAACATAAACTGCACCTTGATCTGACATTAATTTTTATTAAAATAATTGAAAATTATTATTCTTATAAAATATTCAATAACGACGGTATACAAATTGAAAAACAAATTTAAGTAAGGTTTAACGTGGATTATCGATTACAGAACAGGTTCCTCTGAATAGACTAAAATACCGCCAAATTTTTTAAGTTTCAAGATCATAACTAATACTACTCAAGCATTGAAATTTACAATTTAAATAATAGGGTATCTAATCCTAGTTTAACTTTAAAATTTTAAAGCTTCAATTATTCTATTATATTATACCATATTATAATATTAAAATTTCACCTAATAATATTATTTTTATAATATAAATAAAAAATAACAATTTAACTCATGCTAAAAAAATTCATTTATATCTTTTGTTTAACCGCGACTGCTGGCACAAAATAAGTCAATATTACTTAACATTACTACTTCTAAGTTACCTTAATAAATAATATTAATTACTGCGAATCAAAACCAAATAATTAAGTTTTAAACTTAATTATAAAACTCACAAAAATTTACATATAAATTAAATTAACAACAAACTTTTAAGCCAAAATAAAGCTTTTAAATAATTAACCCCACAGAATTATACTATAATATAATCATTTAATATTACAATATAAATAACAAAATTTAGATAAAAATATAAAAATTTTAACAATTTATAATTAATAATAATTAATTAGTAAAACATTATTTTTAAAATTATAGATATTATAAAGTAAGAATAATAAATTTTTGGTATTTCCTCCCGAAAAATTTTTAATAACCCCCTAAATTATTATTTAAATTTAAATAGCAATTTATATTTATTTATACTATAATATAATCATTTAATATTACAATATAAATAACAAAATTTAGATAAAAATATAAAAATTTTAACAATTTATAATTAATAATAATTAATTAGTAAAACATTATTTTTAAAATTATAGATATTATAAAGTAAGAATAATAAATTTTTGGTATTTCCTCCCGAAAAATTTTTAATAACCCCCTAAATTATTATTTAAATTTAAATAGCAATTTATATTTATTTATACTATAATATAATCATTTAATATTACAATATAAATAACAAAATTTAGATAAAAATATAAAAATTTTAACAATTTATAATTAATAATAATTAATTAGTAAAACATTATTTTTAAAATTATAGATATTATAAAGTAAGAATAATAAATTTTTGGTATTTCCTCCCGAAAAATTTTTAATAACCCCCTAAATTATTATTTAAATTTAAATAGCAATTTATATTTATTTATACTATAATATAATCATTTAATATTACAATATAAATAACAAAATTTAGATAAAAATATAAAAATTTTAACAATTTATAATTAATAATAATTAATTAGTAAAACATTATTTTTAAAATTATAGATATTATAAAGTAAGAATAATAAATTTTTGGTATTTCCTCCCGAAAAATTTTTAATAACCCCCTAAATTATTATTTAAATTTAAATAGCAATTTATATTTATTTATACTATAATATAATCATTTAATATTACAATATAAATAACAAAATTTAGATAAAAATATAAAAATTTTAACAATTTATAATTAATAATAATTAATTAGTAAAACATTATTTTTAAAATTATAGATATTATAAAGTAAGAATAATAAATTTTTGGTATTTCCTCCCGAAAAATTTTTAATAACCCCCTAAATTATTATTTAAATTTAAATAGCAATTTATATTTATTTATACTATAATATAATCATTTAATATTACAATATAAATAACAAAATTTAGATAAAAATATAAAAATTTTAACAATTTATAATTAATAATAATTAATTAGTAAAACATTATTTTTAAAATTATAGATATTATAAAGTAAGAATAATAAATTTTTGGTATTTCCTCCCGAAAAATTTTTAATAACCCCCTAAATTATTATTTAAATTTAAATAGCAATTTATATTTATTTATACTATAATATAATCATTTAATATTACAATATAAATAACAAAATTTAGATAAAAATATAAAAATTTTAACAATTTATAATTAATAATAATTAATTAGTAAAACATAAAATTACAAGTATTTTCTATATAAATTAATTTATTTAATAAATTATTAATACTTAATAACCCCCTAAATATTATTTTAAATAAAAATTTAATAATTATAACATAAATATAATAATGGTATATAAATGTTTAATATTAACATTAAATATTCATATAATATTTATTTTAAATATTATACAAATATTTAATGTTAATATTAATCATTTATATGCAATATTTATATAAGTATATATATATAATATAAATGTTTAATATTAAAATTAAATATCTATATATTCTTCCTTTAAGGTGACTTAATATATAATTAATTACCAATTAAATTTTGTTTATTAATAATATAATATATATTATATAAATGTTTAATATTTATAATACACATTGATCTTAATATATCTTTTCCTTGTACCATATTAAGGTTTACTTATTAATTAAGATATTTATATTATATATATTAAACTCTTGGGGTTTACAATAGAAAAAAAAATACAATTCAGATATTTATATATATATAGAAATTTATTAATACACTTCTATTATAGTATCTATATGTAAATTATAAAATTTATATATTAATTATAAATATATTAATTATTAATATATATATATATATACATTAAAGCTTTAATATATTAATTATTTATTTATTAATATTAATATATATAAGTATTTACAAATTATAATATTTATATATTAATTATAAATTTATTAATTATATAATATATAAATATATAATTAAATTATAATATTTATATATTAATTATAAATTTATTAATTATATAATATATATATATATAATTAAATTATAATATTTATATATTAATTATAAATTTATTAATTATATAATATATATATATATAATTAAATTATAATATTTATATATTAATTATAAATTTATTAATTATATAATATATAAATATATAATTAAATTATAATATTTATATATTAATTATACATTTATTAATTATATATAATATATATATATATAATTAAATTATAATATTTATATATTAATTATAAATTTATTAATATATTAAAATACATGAGGTGACCCTTCACCTTTACAATAATTAACTTTTATTATAAATTATAATTTATACCTATTATTAAAATAACACTAAAATTTATTATTAAACTAGAAAAATTATTATAAATTTTATTTTTTTGAAGAAATTCATTTAACCTTTTAATAAGTAATTTTTAAAAAAAATGAATTGCCTGATAAAAGGGTTACCTTGATAGGGTAAATTATGTAATTATATTACATTCATTATATTTAACAGAATCAAACTATTCCTAAAAGTATCAAAAACTTTTGTGCATCATACACTAAAATATAATAATAAAAAGATAAGCTAACTAAGCTATTGGGTTCATACCCCACTTATAAAGGTTATAATCCTTTTCTTTTTAATTTTTAAAAATTCATCTAAAATTATATTCCTATTTATTTTAATACTAGGCACCCTATTAACAGTCTCCTCAAATTCATGATTAGGAGCATGAATAGGACTAGAAATTAATTTATTATCATTTATCCCCCTAATAAATGAAAATAATAATTTAATATCAACAGAAGCCTCTTTAAAATATTTCTTAGTTCAAGCTTTAGCTTCTACTGTACTTCTATTTGCAGTAATTATTTCTATATTAAATTTTAATGTTACATTCCAAATAAGAGCTGATTATCCTCATATAATTATTCTTTCAGCCTTATTATTAAAAAGTGGAGCTGCTCCTTTCCATTTTTGATTTCCAGAAGTAATAAAATATTTATCTTGAATAAATGCTTTAATTTTAATAACATGGCAAAAAATTGCCCCAATAATATTAATTTCTTATTTAATATTTAAGGATTTATTTTATATTTCTATTGTATTATCAATTATCATTGGATCATTAGGAGGACTAAATCAAACCTCTTTGCAAAAAATTATAGCTTATTCATCAATTAATCATTTAGGATGAATACTAGCAAGTATAATAACTAATGAATCATTATGATTTACTTATTTTTTTATATATACTCTTTTATCATTTAACTTAGTTTACTTCTTTGATATATTCAAATTATATCATTTAAATCAACTATTTAATGTATTCTTTTCATCAAAAACCCTTAAATTCTCCCTATTCCTTAATTTATTATCTTTAGGGGGATTACCCCCCTTTTTAGGGTTCCTTCCAAAATGAATTGTAATCCAAAGATTAACTTTCAATAACCAATTATTTTTAATAACAGTAATAATTACAATAACTTTAATTACCTTATTCTTCTATATTCGGCTATGCTATTCAGCTTTCATATTAAATTATTACGAAACTAATTGACTATATCAACATCATTATAATAATACTTTCTTTTACTTTTATTTAATTTTATCATTTGTTTCAACATTTGGATTATTCTTAATTAACTTGACCTTTTTTACATTTTAAGGTTTTAAGTTAAATAAACTAATAGCCTTCAAAGCTATAAATATAAGAATTACCTTTTAAGCCTTAGTAGTTTTAGAAACCACTCCTTTAGAATTGCAGTCTAATATCATAAATTTGACTATAAAGCCTGATTAAAGAGGTTTATCCCCATACATAGATTTACAATCTATTGCCTATAATTTTCAGCCATTTAATCGCGAAAATGATTATTTTCTACCAATCATAAAGATATTGGAACTTTATATTTTATTTTTGGAGCCTGAGCTGGAATAGTAGGAACTTCTTTAAGAATCTTAATTCGAGCTGAACTAGGACATCCTGGAGCTTTAATTGGTGATGATCAAATTTATAATGTAATCGTTACTGCTCACGCTTTCGTAATAATTTTCTTTATAGTAATACCTATTATAATTGGAGGATTTGGAAACTGACTTGTTCCTCTTATACTAGGAGCACCCGATATAGCATTCCCTCGAATAAATAATATAAGATTTTGATTACTACCCCCATCTTTAACTCTCTTATTAGCAAGTAGTATAGTAGAAAATGGAGCCGGAACTGGATGAACAGTTTACCCTCCCCTATCTTCAGGAATTGCCCATGGAGGAGCATCAGTTGATCTTGCTATTTTCTCCCTTCATCTTGCTGGTATTTCCTCAATTTTAGGAGCAGTAAACTTCATTACAACAGTTATTAATATACGATCTACAGGAATTTCATTTGATCGAATACCTTTATTTGTTTGATCTGTTGCTATTACTGCACTACTTTTACTACTTTCTCTACCTGTACTAGCAGGAGCTATTACTATATTACTAACTGATCGAAATTTAAATACTTCATTTTTTGATCCGGCTGGAGGAGGAGATCCAATTTTATATCAACATCTATTTTGATTCTTTGGTCATCCTGAAGTTTACATTTTAATTCTCCCAGGATTTGGAATAATTTCTCACATTATTAGTCAAGAATCAGGTAAAAAGGAAACTTTCGGAGCTTTAGGAATAATTTATGCTATATTAGCTATTGGATTCCTTGGATTTATTGTATGAGCTCATCATATATTTACAGTAGGAATAGACGTAGATACACGAGCTTATTTCACTTCTGCTACAATAATTATTGCTGTACCTACAGGAATTAAAATTTTCAGTTGAATAGCAACCCTTCATGGGGCACAAATTTCATATTCTCCGGCTATTTTATGGGCCCTTGGATTCGTATTTCTATTTACAGTAGGAGGTCTTACAGGAGTAGTTCTAGCTAATTCATCATTAGATATTATTCTACACGATACGTACTATGTTGTAGCCCACTTCCATTATGTATTATCAATAGGAGCTGTATTTGCAATTATAGGAGGATTTATTCACTGATACCCATTATTTACAGGATTAACTATAAACCCTAACTGATTAAAGAGTCAATTCCTAATTATATTTGTAGGAGTAAATTTAACATTCTTCCCCCAACATTTCCTTGGATTAGCAGGAATGCCTCGACGATATTCAGATTACCCTGACGCTTACACTGCATGAAATGTAGTTTCAACTGTAGGATCAACTATCTCTTTAATTGGTATTTTATTCTTCTTATTTATTATCTGAGAAAGTATAGTAACAGAACGAAAGGTATTATTTCCTATTCAACTTAATTCATCAATTGAATGATACCAAAATATTCCACCTGCTGAACATAGTTATTCTGAACTACCTTTATTAACTAATTTCTAATATGGCAGATTAGTGCAATGGATTTAAGCTTCATATATAAAGTATTTCACTTTTATTAGAATTAAATGTCAACATGAGCTAATTTAGGTCTTCAAGACAGTGCTTCCCCTTTAATAGAACAATTAACTTTCTTTCATGATCACACTATAATAATCTTAATTATAATTACTATTTTAGTAGGTTACCTAATAGTAACTTTATTTTTTAATAGTTATACAAACCGATATCTACTTCATGGACAAACTATTGAAGTAATTTGAACTATTCTTCCAGCAATTATTCTACTATTTATTGCATTCCCGTCTCTACGATTATTATATTTATTAGATGAAATTAATGATCCAATCGTAACTTTAAAATCAATTGGACATCAATGATACTGAAGTTATGAATATTCAGACTTCTTAAATATTGAATTTGACTCTTACATAGTACCTACAAATGAATTGCCAACAGACGGATTCCGGCTACTTGACGTTGATAATCGGGTAGTTCTTCCTATAAATTCTCAAATCCGGATTTTAGTAACAGCAGCTGATGTTATTCATTCATGAACTGTTCCAGCACTAGGAGTAAAAGTCGATGGAACTCCAGGACGACTTAACCAAACTAATTTCCTAATTAATCGACCAGGATTATTTTATGGTCAATGTTCAGAAATTTGTGGAGCTAACCATAGTTTTATACCAATTGTTATTGAAAGTGTTCCAGTAAATTACTTTATTAAATGAATCTCATCAATAAATTCTAATTAATCATTAGATGACTGAAAGAAAGTATTGGTCTCTTAAACCACATTATAGTAATAGTCACGTTTACTTCTAATGGAAAATTAAAAAATTAGTTAAACCCCATAACATTAGTATGTCAAACTAAAATTATCAATCATTTGATATTTTTTGATCCCACAAATAGCTCCAATTAATTGATTAATATTATTTATTATCTTTTCAGCAACATTTATTCTGTTTAGAATTATAAATTATTATTCTTTTTTACCTCCTACACCTAAAACTTCAGAACAAAAAAAGTTCTTAAACTCTTATAATTGAAAATGATAACAAATTTATTTTCTGTATTTGATCCATCATCAAGTTTATTTAATTTATCACTAAATTGAATAAGTACATTCTTAGGTCTTCTAATAATTCCATCTGTTTACTGATTTATACCTTCACGATACCATATTATCTGAAATAGAATTTTAATAACTTTACATAAGGAATTTAAAACTTTATTAGGTCCAACAGGTCATAATGGAAGAACTTTTATTTTCGTTTCTCTATTTTCTCTGATTTTATTTAATAATTTTATAGGATTATTTCCATACATTTTCACAAGTACAAGTCATTTAACTTTAACCTTATCTTTAGCTCTGCCTCTATGATTATGTTTTATAATTTATGGATGAATTAATCATACTCAACATATATTTGCTCATTTAGTTCCTCAAGGAACTCCTGCCGTATTAATACCTTTTATAGTATGTATTGAAACTATTAGAAATGTAATTCGACCAGGAACTTTAGCAGTTCGATTAGCTGCTAATATAATTGCAGGCCACTTATTATTAACTTTACTAGGAAATACAGGTCCTTCACTTTCTTATGCATTAGTTTCACTACTACTAATTGCCCAAATTGCTCTTTTAGTTCTTGAATCTGCAGTAGCAATTATTCAATCTTATGTATTTGCCGTATTAAGAACCCTATACTCTAGAGAAGTAAATTAATGTCAACACACGCAAATCACCCTTACCATTTAGTAGATTATAGCCCATGACCTTTAACCGGAGCCATCGGAGCTATAACAACTGTTGCCGGACTAGTTAAATGATTTCATCATTATGATATTTCCCTATTTACATTAGGTACAATTATTACATTATTAACAATATATCAATGATGACGAGATATTTCACGAGAAGGAACATTCCAAGGACTTCATACTTACCCTGTAACTATTGGTTTACGATGGGGAATAATTCTATTTATTGTCTCTGAAGTATTTTTCTTTATTTCATTTTTTTGAGCATTCTTCCATAGTAGTTTATCACCAACAATTGAACTTGGGGCTGCTTGACCTCCTGTAGGAATTATCCCATTTAACCCATTTCAAATTCCTTTATTAAATACAGCTATTTTATTAGCTTCAGGAGTAACTGTAACCTGATCACATCATAGTTTAATGGAAGGGAATCATTCACAAACAACTCAAAGTTTATTCTTTACTATTTTACTTGGTATTTACTTTACAATACTTCAAGCATACGAATATGTAGAAGCTCCATTCACAATTGCTGACGCCGTTTATGGGTCAACATTCTTTATGGCCACAGGATTCCACGGAATTCATGTTTTAATTGGAACTACTTTTTTATTAGTTTGTTTATTACGACATTTAAATTATCACTTTTCTAAAAGTCACCATTTTGGATTTGAAGCTGCTGCATGATACTGACATTTTGTAGATATTGTTTGATTATTCCTATTCGTTTCAATTTACTGATGAGGAGGTTAATTTATTTATATAGTATATTAAGTATATATGACTTCCAATCATAAGGATTATAAAACTATAATATAAATAATTTTTTCTATCTTACTTATTGGTTGTATTATTTTACTAATCTCAGTAGTTGTAATAATTTTAGCTTCTCTTCTCTCAAAAAAAACAATTATTGACCGAGAAAAAAGATCCCCCTTTGAATGCGGATTCGATCCTAAGTCTTCATCCCGATTACCTTTTTCATTACGATTCTTTTTAATTGCTATTATTTTTCTAATTTTTGATGTAGAAATTGCTTTGATTTTACCTATAATCTTAACTATTCAATACACTAATATAATTTATTGATCATTAACAAGTGCTGTATTTATTTTTATTTTATTAGCCGGACTTTATCATGAATGAAATCAAGGAATACTAAACTGATCTGATTAGGGTTGTAGTTAAGTATAACATTTGATTTGCATTCAAAAAGTATTGATTTATTCAATCTACCTTGAATATGAAGCGATTAATTGCAATTAGTTTCGACCTAATCTTAGATGTCTTTCATCCTTATTCTTTTTAATTGAAGCCAAAAAGAGGCATATCATTGTTAATGATAAAATTGAGAATTTATCTCCAATTAAGGAGATATGATTGATCAAGAAAAAGCTGCTAACTTATTTCTTTAATGGTTAGACTCCATTACTATCTCTATTTATATAGTTTAATTAAAACTTTACATTTTCATTGTAATGATAAAGAATTTCTTTTATAAATTACTAAAATTTATTATATAAATTATTCAAAGATTAAATAATCTCCCTAACATCTTCAGTGTCATACTCTAAATATAAGCTATTTGAATATATAAAAATTATTATACCTAATAAAAAAATAACTCATAAAATAAATACTAATAAATAAATTTTTAAATTATTATTTTGAGTAACCTGATTTAACTGTGAATACTTCACTAAAGAATAGTAAAGCTTTTGACCTCCAAAATATTCTGATCACCCTTGATCAAATGATTTAATTACTAAACCACCTAAATGTAAAGGATAAAAATTCACCCCATAAGTTGATATAAATGGTATAAATCATATAGAGCCTAAAAAAGTTCTTAAATTATAATTTTCTAAAGCCTTATTAATAAAATATAACTTAACATTACTAATTAAATATCCAATAAATCCCCCAAATAAACATACAAACAATGTTAATTGCTTTAAATATACAGGTAAACAAATTATATAAGGTGTAGGAAAAATTAATCAATTAAATATTCTTCCCCCAATAATTCTTATAACTATTAATCCTAATATACCCTTTAATATCACTCAACCCTCATCATTTAATACATTTAAAGAGCTACAATTTAAATCCCCCGTTATTGAATAATAAACTAATCGTAAAGAATAACAAACTGTTAAACCAGTAGAAAAAAAATAAAGAAAAAATCTAAATATATTAATATAAGATAAAGAAACAATTTCTAAAATTATATCCTTAGAATAAAATCCCGCTAAAAATGGTATACCGCATAAAGCTAAATTAGCAACATTAAAACAAGAAGAAGTTAACGGCATACATACTGCTAACCCTCCTATAACTCGAATATCTTGACTATTATTTATATTATGAATAATAGCCCCCGCACATATAAATAACAATGCCTTAAATAATGCATGAGTTAATAAATGAAAAAAAGCTAATTTATAATAACCTATGGATAAAATTCTCATTATTAACCCAAGTTGACTAAGAGTTGATAAAGCAATAATTTTCTTTAAATCAAATTCAAAATTAGCCCCAATTCCAGCTATAAATATTGTTAATCCAGAAACTAACAATAAAAACTGCCCTATTCAAGTATCTACTAATAATATATTAAACCGAATTAAAAGATAAACTCCGGCAGTAACAAGTGTAGATGAATGCACAAGAGCTGAAACAGGGGTAGGAGCTGCTATAGCGGCGGGCAATCACGAAGAAAAGGGAATTTGAGCTCTTTTAGTTATAGCTGCTAACATAATTAATCTACCAATCAATATTATTTCAAATTGATTTTTCATTACTTCTAAATAAAAAATATAGTTTCATCTACCATAATTTAATATTCAAGCAATAGCTAATAATAAAGCCACATCCCCAATACGGTTAGACAAAGCAGTTAATATACCAGCATTATAAGACTTTACATTTTGAAAATAAATAACTAATAAATAAGAAATCAATCCTAATCCATCCCAACCTAATAAAATTCTAATTAAATTAGGACTAATAATTAATAATATTATTGACAAAACAAACATTAATACTAATATAATAAATCGATTAATATTAGTATCCCCTCTTATATATTCCTTTCTATAATAAATTACTAAAGAAGAAATTAATAAAACAAAAGATATAAATATTAATCTCATTCAATCAAACAAAAATGTTATAACAATTCTATTAGAATTTAAAGATACAACTTCTCATTCAATAAACACAACATAATCATTAATTAAATAATTAATTCCTAATAAAAATAAAATAAAACTAATAGAAATTAAATTAATAAATCTAATTGAACAAATTGAAATATATTTCACGATCTAAAGTAATAATATTACATCATTGACACCACAAATCAATATTTTTTTTAAACTATTTAAATATAATCACAATATAACCATTTCTCTCTTTATAATAAGTAAATTTAAAGGAAATCAATGAAGAAATAATAATAAATATTCCCGTATTACCCCTCTTCTAATAGCATATATGCCAGAATATAACTTACCATGTTGACTATAAGCATATAAATATAAGGTATAAGCAGCACTAAAAAAAGATAAGAAAGCTAAACTAACTATAGTAACTCATGATCATCTAACAATTCTATTTAATAAACTAATTTCACCTAACAAATTTAATGTTGGAGGAGCAGCTATATTTGCAGAACATAATAAAAATCATCAAAATGTTATACCCGGTATAAAATTTAAAAGACCTTTATTAATTAATAATCTACGACTTCCTAACCGTTCATATGAAATATTTGCTAAACAAAATAAACCTGAAGAACAAAGTCCATGAGCAATTATTAAAGCATAAGAACCAGAAAATCCTCAATAAGTTAAAGTTATTAATCCTCTTAATACAATACCCATATGAGCTACTGAAGAATATGCAATTAAAGCCTTTAAATCAACTTGACGTAAACATACTAATCTAACTAAAACTCCTCCAACTAATCTAATTCTAATAAAAATATAATTAAATTTTAATCCTACAGCTTGTAAAATAGAAAATACACGTAATAACCCATATCCTCCTAATTTAAGTAAAATACCAGCTAAAATTATTGAACCAGCAACAGGAGCCTCTACATGAGCCTTAGGCAGTCATAAATGAACTAAAAATATAGGTATTTTTACTAAAAAAGCAAAAATTAAACCTAAATAAAGTAATTCATAATCAAATGATCCACTAATTATTAAATAAAAATTTATTGTTCTTAACTCATTATAAACAAAAAAAATTGCAACTAATATTGGTAAAGAAGCCAATAATGTATAAAATAGTAAATAAATACCTGCTTGTAAACGTTCTGGTTGATATCCTCAACCTAAAATTAAAAATAAAGTCGGAATTAAACTTCTTTCAAAAAATAAATAAAACATAAATAAACTTATTCTACTAAAAGTTAAATATAAAAAAATTAATAATATCAATAAATTAAAAATAAATAAATTTTTATAATTATTGTACTTTTCTACAGATTCTCTAGCCATTAATATTAAAGTACAAATTCATAAACTTAATAAAATTATACCATAAGAAATTATGTCACATCCAAAATAATAGCTTAAATTTATTCAATAATTAGAATAATAATTTATAATAATAAATAAAAATCTAACCACAAACAACATATTTTGAACCATTCAGAATATATTATTCATTAAAGATAAAGGAATTAGTAATATTAATATAAAGAAAAATTTTAACATAATAAACTAAAAGATTGAAAATAATCATTTCCATGAGTACGAATTATTGACACTAAAATTGAAAGACCCAAAGCTCCTTCACATACACTAAAAGTTAAAAAAACTATACTAAAATAATTTTCATAATCAAAATGATTTAAAGAAATTAATAGTAATAAAAATAATCTCAAAACAATAAATTCCAATCTTAATAATATAGATAATAAATGTTTACGATTAGAAACAAAAACCATTACCCCTATACTAAATAATAAAATAGGCAGGCCATAATATAATATTAACATTAGTTTTAATAGTTTAATAAAAACATTGGTCTTGTAAATCAAAAATAAGAACAGTTCTTTTAAAACTTCAAGAGAAAAGAAATTCTTTATCATTAATCCCCAAAATTAATATTTTAATTAAACTACCTCTTGAAATTATTCAAATAATATTTTATCTATTAACCATAATTACAGGATTTATTTTTATACAAATAAATCACCCTCTTGCTATAGGTTTAACATTATTAGTCCAAACATTTTTTATTGCAATAATTACTGGATTAATTTCTAAATCCTTTTGATTTTCCTATATTTTATTTTTAATTTTTCTAGGAGGAATACTTGTACTATTTATTTATGTTACCTCTTTAGCTTCTAATGAAATATTTTCCTTTTCTATAAAATTAACAATTATTTCTATAATATTTATTACCTCACTTATAATAATTATCTTATTTTTAGATAAAACTTCAATTATAATATATATAATAAATACAGAAATAACTTCAATTAGCGATTTAAATACTTATATTCAAGAAAATTCATTAAATTTAAATAAATTATATAATTACCCAACTAATATAATCACCTTATTACTAATTAATTATTTATTAATTTGTTTAATTGTAATTGTAAAAATTACTAATGTATTCTATGGGCCCCTACGATTAATAAATTAACTAATGAACAAACCTTTACGATCTAGACACCCCTTATTTAAAATTGCTAACAACGCACTAGTAGACCTTCCCGCACCTACAAACATTTCCGCATGATGAAACTTCGGATCATTATTAGGATTATGTCTAATTATCCAAATTTTAACAGGATTATTCTTAGCTATACATTATACAGCAGACATTAGATTAGCTTTCAATAGAGTAACTCATATCTGTCGAGATGTTAACTATGGGTGATTATTACGAACCTTACACGCTAACGGAGCATCATTCTTCTTTATTTGTATTTACTTACATATTGGTCGAGGAATATATTATGGTTCTTATCTATATACCCCTACATGATTAGTAGGAGTATTAATTTTATTCTTAGTTATAGCTGCAGCATTCATAGGATATGTTTTACCATGAGGACAAATATCTTTCTGAGGAGCAACAGTAATTACTAATTTATTATCTGCTATCCCCTATTTAGGAAATGAATTAGTTCAATGAGTATGAGGAGGATTTGCAGTAGATAATGCAACTCTTACACGATTCTTTACCTTTCACTTTGTACTACCATTTATTGTTTTAGCAATAACTATAATTCATTTATTATTCTTACATCAAACAGGCTCTAATAATCCATTAGGAATCAATTCTAATATCGATAAAATTCCATTCCATCCGTACTTTTCTTTTAAGGACATTGTAGGATTTGTTATTTTATTAATAAGTCTTACTCTTCTAACATTAACAAACCCTTATTTATTGGGAGACCCAGATAATTTTATTCCTGCTAATCCACTAGTAACCCCCGTTCATATTCAACCAGAATGATATTTCTTATTTGCTTATGCAATTTTACGATCTATTCCCAATAAATTAGGAGGAGTTATTATATTAGTCTTATCTATTGCAATTCTAGCTATTTTACCTTTTTACCATCTTAGTAAATTCCGAGGAATTCAATTCTATCCTATTAACCAAATCTTATTTTGAATTATAACTGTAACTGTTATTTTACTTACATGAATTGGAGCACGACCTGTTGAAGACCCCTATATTGCTCTAGGACAAATTTTAACTGTTGTATACTTTATATATTTCATTATTAATCCATTAGTTACTAAGTGATGAGATACCCTTCTTAATTAAGTTAATGAGCTTGAATTTTAAGCATGTGTTTTGAAAACACAAGATAGAAATTAAAATTTTCTATTAACTTTACTAAATTATGTTCATAAAATTAAAGAGATAAATAAAATTTTCAACCCAATAAAAAACATAATATAATTTAATGAAAAAGGTAAATAACACTTTCAAGCCAAATACATTAATTTATCATATCGAAATCGAGGTAAAGTTCCACGAACTCAAATAAATAAAAAAGAAACAAAAGTTAATTTTAAATAAAAACTAATTTCATAGACATTACACCCTAAAAAAATTACACTAAATAATATACTTATAAATAAAATTCTTGCATATTCTGCTAAAAAAATTAATGCAAATCCCCCTCTTCTATACTCTACATTAAACCCAGATACCAATTCAGATTCCCCTTCCGCAAAATCAAAAGGGGTTCGATTAGTTTCTGCTAAACAAGATCTAAACCATACTAAAGCTAAGGGAAATAATAATACCACAAATCATAAATTTGATTGATAATAATAAAAATTTATTATATTATAATTACCAATTAAAAAAACAAAAGAAAGTAAAATTAATGCTAATCTAACTTCATATGAAATAGTTTGAGCAACAGCTCGTAATCCCCCCAATAAAGCATAATTAGAATTAGAAGATCATCCAGCTACTATTACAGTATAAACTCCTAAACTTGTACATCTAAGAAAAAATAATAAACCTAAATTAAAAGAATATAATTTTACAAATAAAGGTATACATATTCACACTAACAACGATAAAAATAAAGAAAATACAGGAGAAAAGTAATAAGAAATATAATTAGACAATAAAGGATAAGTTTGTTCCTTAGTAAATAACTTAATTGCATCACAAAAAGGTTGAGGAATCCCTGCTAATCCTACTTTATTCGGACCTTTACGAATTTGAATATAACCTAAAACTTTACGTTCTAATAAAGTCAAAAAAGCAACCCCTACTAAAACACAAATAATTAATAATAATCTTCCTACTAAATAAAAAATATATTCTATATAAAACAAGTACTATTTGTAAATAACTTACATACATAAATTCTAAATTTATTGCACTAATCTGCCAAAATAGTATATTACTTTTAATCAATATAACAAAAAATAATTTTTCAAATATTTGGCCCTTTCGTACTAAAATATTTTATTAATTTAAAGATAGAAACCAACCTGGCTCACGCCGGTTTGAACTCAGATCATGTAAGAAATTAAAAGTCGAACAGACTTAATAATTGAATTGCTGCACCCAAAATTATATCTTAATCCAACATCGAGGTCGCAATCTTTTTTATCGATATGAACTCTTCAAAAAAATTACGCTGTTATCCCTAAGGTAACTTAATTTTTTAATCATTATTAATGGATCAAAAATTCATAAATTAATGTAAATATTAATTAAAAGTTAATTAAATTTTAATGTCACCCCAACAAAATACTTTATATAATCATAACTCAAATAATCTAAATAATTATAATATACAAAATATAAAGATCTATAGGGTCTTCTCGTCTTTTAAAAAAATTTTAGCTTTTTAACTAAAAAATAAAATTCTAATTCAATTTTTATGAAACAGTTAATATCTCGTCCAACCATTCATACAAGCCTTCAATTAAAAGACTAATGATTATGCTACCTTTGCACAGTTAAAATACTGCGGCCATTTAAAACTTTTCAGTGGGCAGGCCAGACCTTAAATTAAATTCTAAAGGACATGTTTTTGTTAAACAGGCGAATATTAATTTTGCCGAATTATTTATAAAAACCTAACAAATAAGATTAATTAAATACAATAATTATATACTAATTTTATCATAATTACTTAATTTTAATAATTAAAATTAACATTTAAATAAAAAACTTAAAATAAATTAAATAATATTAATTAATAAATAAATTATAACATACTTATAAATAATTGCTAATTCTAAGCATATATGTATTATATTAAAATAACTATTTTTAAAAATTTATTTCACAGCTTATCCCATGAAATATTATATTTATATTAATAATTAAATTAATTAAATAAATAAATTACATTACAAATACTAAATTAAATTTATTTCTTCAAAAACCAGATACCTTTAAAAACGAATAACATTTCATTTCTAACAAATTATTAAAAATAACTTTAACACGGTAACTTTAATAACTTATTATCTCTTTTAAAATCGGGAATAATAAAATAATTATTAATTTTTTGATAAACCCTGATACACAAGGTACTACAAATTAAATATTCTTTTAAATTAAATATTTTTCAACTATTTCAATTTTCTCCTACAATACTAATACACTATTATTAAAATTATTTTTTCTATATAATATACTAAAACTTTACTCTATATAATTATTTTTAATATCAATAAAATAAAACCTAAAAAAATTAATAAATAAATTCTATCAATTTATATTGATTTGCACAACATCATTTCAATGTAAATGAAATACTTTACTAAATAAGCTTTAAATTGTCATTCTAGATACACTTTCCAGTACATCTACTATGTTACGACTTATCTTATCTTAATAATAAGAGCGACGGGCGATGTGTGCATATTTTAGAGCTAAAAATCAAATTAATATTCTATTTAATTTTACTATCAAATCCACCTTCAATTATTCATTTTAAAATAATATTCATATAAATAAATTTATTGTAACCCATTTCTACTTAAACATAAACTGCACCTTGATCTGACATTAATTTTTATTAAAATAATTGAAAATTATTATTCTTATAAAATATTCAATAACGACGGTATACAAATTGAAAAACAAATTTAAGTAAGGTTTAACGTGGATTATCGATTACAGAACAGGTTCCTCTGAATAGACTAAAATACCGCCAAATTTTTTAAGTTTCAAGATCATAACTAATACTACTCAAGCATTGAAATTTACAATTTAAATAATAGGGTATCTAATCCTAGTTTAACTTTAAAATTTTAAAGCTTCAATTATTCTATTATATTATACCATATTATAATATTAAAATTTCACCTAATAATATTATTTTTATAATATAAATAAAAAATAACAATTTAACTCATGCTAAAAAAATTCATTTATATCTTTTGTTTAACCGCGACTGCTGGCACAAAATAAGTCAATATTACTTAACATTACTACTTCTAAGTTACCTTAATAAATAATATTAATTACTGCGAATCAAAACCAAATAATTAAGTTTTAAACTTAATTATAAAACTCACAAAAATTTACATATAAATTAAATTAACAACAAACTTTTAAGCCAAAATAAAGCTTTTAAATAATTAACCCCACAGAATTATACTATAATATAATCATTTAATATTACAATATAAATAACAAAATTTAGATAAAAATATAAAAATTTTAACAATTTATAATTAATAATAATTAATTAGTAAAACATTATTTTTAAAATTATAGATATTATAAAGTAAGAATAATAAATTTTTGGTATTTCCTCCCGAAAAATTTTTAATAACCCCCTAAATTATTATTTAAATTTAAATAGCAATTTATATTTATTTATACTATAATATAATCATTTAATATTACAATATAAATAACAAAATTTAGATAAAAATATAAAAATTTTAACAATTTATAATTAATAATAATTAATTAGTAAAACATTATTTTTAAAATTATAGATATTATAAAGTAAGAATAATAAATTTTTGGTATTTCCTCCCGAAAAATTTTTAATAACCCCCTAAATTATTATTTAAATTTAAATAGCAATTTATATTTATTTATACTATAATATAATCATTTAATATTACAATATAAATAACAAAATTTAGATAAAAATATAAAAATTTTAACAATTTATAATTAATAATAATTAATTAGTAAAACATTATTTTTAAAATTATAGATATTATAAAGTAAGAATAATAAATTTTTGGTATTTCCTCCCGAAAAATTTTTAATAACCCCCTAAATTATTATTTAAATTTAAATAGCAATTTATATTTATTTATACTATAATATAATCATTTAATATTACAATATAAATAACAAAATTTAGATAAAAATATAAAAATTTTAACAATTTATAATTAATAATAATTAATTAGTAAAACATTATTTTTAAAATTATAGATATTATAAAGTAAGAATAATAAATTTTTGGTATTTCCTCCCGAAAAATTTTTAATAACCCCCTAAATTATTATTTAAATTTAAATAGCAATTTATATTTATTTATACTATAATATAATCATTTAATATTACAATATAAATAACAAAATTTAGATAAAAATATAAAAATTTTAACAATTTATAATTAATAATAATTAATTAGTAAAACATTATTTTTAAAATTATAGATATTATAAAGTAAGAATAATAAATTTTTGGTATTTCCTCCCGAAAAATTTTTAATAACCCCCTAAATTATTATTTAAATTTAAATAGCAATTTATATTTATTTATACTATAATATAATCATTTAATATTACAATATAAATAACAAAATTTAGATAAAAATATAAAAATTTTAACAATTTATAATTAATAATAATTAATTAGTAAAACATAAAATTACAAGTATTTTCTATATAAATTAATTTATTTAATAAATTATTAATACTTAATAACCCCCTAAATATTATTTTAAATAAAAATTTAATAATTATAACATAAATATAATAATGGTATATAAATGTTTAATATTAACATTAAATATTCATATAATATTTATTTTAAATATTATACAAATATTTAATGTTAATATTAATCATTTATATGCAATATTTATATAAGTATATATATATAATATAAATGTTTAATATTAAAATTAAATATCTATATATTCTTCCTTTAAGGTGACTTAATATATAATTAATTACCAATTAAATTTTGTTTATTAATAATATAATATATATTATATAAATGTTTAATATTTATAATACACATTGATCTTAATATATCTTTTCCTTGTACCATATTAAGGTTTACTTATTAATTAAGATATTTATATTATATATATTAAACTCTTGGGGTTTACAATAGAAAAAAAAATACAATTCAGATATTTATATATATATAGAAATTTATTAATACACTTCTATTATAGTATCTATATGTAAATTATAAAATTTATATATTAATTATAAATATATTAATTATTAATATATATATATATATACATTAAAGCTTTAATATATTAATTATTTATTTATTAATATTAATATATATAAGTATTTACAAATTATAATATTTATATATTAATTATAAATTTATTAATTATATAATATATAAATATATAATTAAATTATAATATTTATATATTAATTATAAATTTATTAATTATATAATATATATATATATAATTAAATTATAATATTTATATATTAATTATAAATTTATTAATTATATAATATATATATATATAATTAAATTATAATATTTATATATTAATTATAAATTTATTAATTATATAATATATAAATATATAATTAAATTATAATATTTATATATTAATTATACATTTATTAATTATATATAATATATATATATATAATTAAATTATAATATTTATATATTAATTATAAATTTATTAATATATTAAAATACATGAGGTGACCCTTCACCTTTACAATAATTAACTTTTATTATAAATTATAATTTATACCTATTATTAAAATAACACTAAAATTTATTATTAAACTAGAAAAATTATTATAAATTTTATTTTTTTGAAGAAATTCATTTAACCTTTTAATAAGTAATTTTTAAAAAAAATGAATTGCCTGATAAAAGGGTTACCTTGATAGGGTAAATTATGTAATTATATTACATTCATTATATTTAACAGAATCAAACTATTCCTAAAAGTATCAAAAACTTTTGTGCATCATACACTAAAATATAATAATAAAAAGATAAGCTAACTAAGCTATTGGGTTCATACCCCACTTATAAAGGTTATAATCCTTTTCTTTTTAATTTTTAAAAATTCATCTAAAATTATATTCCTATTTATTTTAATACTAGGCACCCTATTAACAGTCTCCTCAAATTCATGATTAGGAGCATGAATAGGACTAGAAATTAATTTATTATCATTTATCCCCCTAATAAATGAAAATAATAATTTAATATCAACAGAAGCCTCTTTAAAATATTTCTTAGTTCAAGCTTTAGCTTCTACTGTACTTCTATTTGCAGTAATTATTTCTATATTAAATTTTAATGTTACATTCCAAATAAGAGCTGATTATCCTCATATAATTATTCTTTCAGCCTTATTATTAAAAAGTGGAGCTGCTCCTTTCCATTTTTGATTTCCAGAAGTAATAAAATATTTATCTTGAATAAATGCTTTAATTTTAATAACATGGCAAAAAATTGCCCCAATAATATTAATTTCTTATTTAATATTTAAGGATTTATTTTATATTTCTATTGTATTATCAATTATCATTGGATCATTAGGAGGACTAAATCAAACCTCTTTGCAAAAAATTATAGCTTATTCATCAATTAATCATTTAGGATGAATACTAGCAAGTATAATAACTAATGAATCATTATGATTTACTTATTTTTTTATATATACTCTTTTATCATTTAACTTAGTTTACTTCTTTGATATATTCAAATTATATCATTTAAATCAACTATTTAATGTATTCTTTTCATCAAAAACCCTTAAATTCTCCCTATTCCTTAATTTATTATCTTTAGGGGGATTACCCCCCTTTTTAGGGTTCCTTCCAAAATGAATTGTAATCCAAAGATTAACTTTCAATAACCAATTATTTTTAATAACAGTAATAATTACAATAACTTTAATTACCTTATTCTTCTATATTCGGCTATGCTATTCAGCTTTCATATTAAATTATTACGAAACTAATTGACTATATCAACATCATTATAATAATACTTTCTTTTACTTTTATTTAATTTTATCATTTGTTTCAACATTTGGATTATTCTTAATTAACTTGACCTTTTTTACATTTTAAGGTTTTAAGTTAAATAAACTAATAGCCTTCAAAGCTATAAATATAAGAATTACCTTTTAAGCCTTAGTAGTTTTAGAAACCACTCCTTTAGAATTGCAGTCTAATATCATAAATTTGACTATAAAGCCTGATTAAAGAGGTTTATCCCCATACATAGATTTACAATCTATTGCCTATAATTTTCAGCCATTTAATCGCGAAAATGATTATTTTCTACCAATCATAAAGATATTGGAACTTTATATTTTATTTTTGGAGCCTGAGCTGGAATAGTAGGAACTTCTTTAAGAATCTTAATTCGAGCTGAACTAGGACATCCTGGAGCTTTAATTGGTGATGATCAAATTTATAATGTAATCGTTACTGCTCACGCTTTCGTAATAATTTTCTTTATAGTAATACCTATTATAATTGGAGGATTTGGAAACTGACTTGTTCCTCTTATACTAGGAGCACCCGATATAGCATTCCCTCGAATAAATAATATAAGATTTTGATTACTACCCCCATCTTTAACTCTCTTATTAGCAAGTAGTATAGTAGAAAATGGAGCCGGAACTGGATGAACAGTTTACCCTCCCCTATCTTCAGGAATTGCCCATGGAGGAGCATCAGTTGATCTTGCTATTTTCTCCCTTCATCTTGCTGGTATTTCCTCAATTTTAGGAGCAGTAAACTTCATTACAACAGTTATTAATATACGATCTACAGGAATTTCATTTGATCGAATACCTTTATTTGTTTGATCTGTTGCTATTACTGCACTACTTTTACTACTTTCTCTACCTGTACTAGCAGGAGCTATTACTATATTACTAACTGATCGAAATTTAAATACTTCATTTTTTGATCCGGCTGGAGGAGGAGATCCAATTTTATATCAACATCTATTTTGATTCTTTGGTCATCCTGAAGTTTACATTTTAATTCTCCCAGGATTTGGAATAATTTCTCACATTATTAGTCAAGAATCAGGTAAAAAGGAAACTTTCGGAGCTTTAGGAATAATTTATGCTATATTAGCTATTGGATTCCTTGGATTTATTGTATGAGCTCATCATATATTTACAGTAGGAATAGACGTAGATACACGAGCTTATTTCACTTCTGCTACAATAATTATTGCTGTACCTACAGGAATTAAAATTTTCAGTTGAATAGCAACCCTTCATGGGGCACAAATTTCATATTCTCCGGCTATTTTATGGGCCCTTGGATTCGTATTTCTATTTACAGTAGGAGGTCTTACAGGAGTAGTTCTAGCTAATTCATCATTAGATATTATTCTACACGATACGTACTATGTTGTAGCCCACTTCCATTATGTATTATCAATAGGAGCTGTATTTGCAATTATAGGAGGATTTATTCACTGATACCCATTATTTACAGGATTAACTATAAACCCTAACTGATTAAAGAGTCAATTCCTAATTATATTTGTAGGAGTAAATTTAACATTCTTCCCCCAACATTTCCTTGGATTAGCAGGAATGCCTCGACGATATTCAGATTACCCTGACGCTTACACTGCATGAAATGTAGTTTCAACTGTAGGATCAACTATCTCTTTAATTGGTATTTTATTCTTCTTATTTATTATCTGAGAAAGTATAGTAACAGAACGAAAGGTATTATTTCCTATTCAACTTAATTCATCAATTGAATGATACCAAAATATTCCACCTGCTGAACATAGTTATTCTGAACTACCTTTATTAACTAATTTCTAATATGGCAGATTAGTGCAATGGATTTAAGCTTCATATATAAAGTATTTCACTTTTATTAGAATTAAATGTCAACATGAGCTAATTTAGGTCTTCAAGACAGTGCTTCCCCTTTAATAGAACAATTAACTTTCTTTCATGATCACACTATAATAATCTTAATTAT
Organism: Thereva unica; assembly: GCA_949987705.1. Classification (NCBI taxonomy): domain Eukaryota; kingdom Metazoa; phylum Arthropoda; class Insecta; order Diptera; family Therevidae; genus Thereva; species Thereva unica. The sequence continues at coordinate 13,197 of CATLJY010000531.1, read as the reverse complement.
AATTACTATTTTAGTAGGTTACCTAATAGTAACTTTATTTTTTAATAGTTATACAAACCGATATCTACTTCATGGACAAACTATTGAAGTAATTTGAACTATTCTTCCAGCAATTATTCTACTATTTATTGCATTCCCGTCTCTACGATTATTATATTTATTAGATGAAATTAATGATCCAATCGTAACTTTAAAATCAATTGGACATCAATGATACTGAAGTTATGAATATTCAGACTTCTTAAATATTGAATTTGACTCTTACATAGTACCTACAAATGAATTGCCAACAGACGGATTCCGGCTACTTGACGTTGATAATCGGGTAGTTCTTCCTATAAATTCTCAAATCCGGATTTTAGTAACAGCAGCTGATGTTATTCATTCATGAACTGTTCCAGCACTAGGAGTAAAAGTCGATGGAACTCCAGGACGACTTAACCAAACTAATTTCCTAATTAATCGACCAGGATTATTTTATGGTCAATGTTCAGAAATTTGTGGAGCTAACCATAGTTTTATACCAATTGTTATTGAAAGTGTTCCAGTAAATTACTTTATTAAATGAATCTCATCAATAAATTCTAATTAATCATTAGATGACTGAAAGAAAGTATTGGTCTCTTAAACCACATTATAGTAATAGTCACGTTTACTTCTAATGGAAAATTAAAAAATTAGTTAAACCCCATAACATTAGTATGTCAAACTAAAATTATCAATCATTTGATATTTTTTGATCCCACAAATAGCTCCAATTAATTGATTAATATTATTTATTATCTTTTCAGCAACATTTATTCTGTTTAGAATTATAAATTATTATTCTTTTTTACCTCCTACACCTAAAACTTCAGAACAAAAAAAGTTCTTAAACTCTTATAATTGAAAATGATAACAAATTTATTTTCTGTATTTGATCCATCATCAAGTTTATTTAATTTATCACTAAATTGAATAAGTACATTCTTAGGTCTTCTAATAATTCCATCTGTTTACTGATTTATACCTTCACGATACCATATTATCTGAAATAGAATTTTAATAACTTTACATAAGGAATTTAAAACTTTATTAGGTCCAACAGGTCATAATGGAAGAACTTTTATTTTCGTTTCTCTATTTTCTCTGATTTTATTTAATAATTTTATAGGATTATTTCCATACATTTTCACAAGTACAAGTCATTTAACTTTAACCTTATCTTTAGCTCTGCCTCTATGATTATGTTTTATAATTTATGGATGAATTAATCATACTCAACATATATTTGCTCATTTAGTTCCTCAAGGAACTCCTGCCGTATTAATACCTTTTATAGTATGTATTGAAACTATTAGAAATGTAATTCGACCAGGAACTTTAGCAGTTCGATTAGCTGCTAATATAATTGCAGGCCACTTATTATTAACTTTACTAGGAAATACAGGTCCTTCACTTTCTTATGCATTAGTTTCACTACTACTAATTGCCCAAATTGCTCTTTTAGTTCTTGAATCTGCAGTAGCAATTATTCAATCTTATGTATTTGCCGTATTAAGAACCCTATACTCTAGAGAAGTAAATTAATGTCAACACACGCAAATCACCCTTACCATTTAGTAGATTATAGCCCATGACCTTTAACCGGAGCCATCGGAGCTATAACAACTGTTGCCGGACTAGTTAAATGATTTCATCATTATGATATTTCCCTATTTACATTAGGTACAATTATTACATTATTAACAATATATCAATGATGACGAGATATTTCACGAGAAGGAACATTCCAAGGACTTCATACTTACCCTGTAACTATTGGTTTACGATGGGGAATAATTCTATTTATTGTCTCTGAAGTATTTTTCTTTATTTCATTTTTTTGAGCATTCTTCCATAGTAGTTTATCACCAACAATTGAACTTGGGGCTGCTTGACCTCCTGTAGGAATTATCCCATTTAACCCATTTCAAATTCCTTTATTAAATACAGCTATTTTATTAGCTTCAGGAGTAACTGTAACCTGATCACATCATAGTTTAATGGAAGGGAATCATTCACAAACAACTCAAAGTTTATTCTTTACTATTTTACTTGGTATTTACTTTACAATACTTCAAGCATACGAATATGTAGAAGCTCCATTCACAATTGCTGACGCCGTTTATGGGTCAACATTCTTTATGGCCACAGGATTCCACGGAATTCATGTTTTAATTGGAACTACTTTTTTATTAGTTTGTTTATTACGACATTTAAATTATCACTTTTCTAAAAGTCACCATTTTGGATTTGAAGCTGCTGCATGATACTGACATTTTGTAGATATTGTTTGATTATTCCTATTCGTTTCAATTTACTGATGAGGAGGTTAATTTATTTATATAGTATATTAAGTATATATGACTTCCAATCATAAGGATTATAAAACTATAATATAAATAATTTTTTCTATCTTACTTATTGGTTGTATTATTTTACTAATCTCAGTAGTTGTAATAATTTTAGCTTCTCTTCTCTCAAAAAAAACAATTATTGACCGAGAAAAAAGATCCCCCTTTGAATGCGGATTCGATCCTAAGTCTTCATCCCGATTACCTTTTTCATTACGATTCTTTTTAATTGCTATTATTTTTCTAATTTTTGATGTAGAAATTGCTTTGATTTTACCTATAATCTTAACTATTCAATACACTAATATAATTTATTGATCATTAACAAGTGCTGTATTTATTTTTATTTTATTAGCCGGACTTTATCATGAATGAAATCAAGGAATACTAAACTGATCTGATTAGGGTTGTAGTTAAGTATAACATTTGATTTGCATTCAAAAAGTATTGATTTATTCAATCTACCTTGAATATGAAGCGATTAATTGCAATTAGTTTCGACCTAATCTTAGATGTCTTTCATCCTTATTCTTTTTAATTGAAGCCAAAAAGAGGCATATCATTGTTAATGATAAAATTGAGAATTTATCTCCAATTAAGGAGATATGATTGATCAAGAAAAAGCTGCTAACTTATTTCTTTAATGGTTAGACTCCATTACTATCTCTATTTATATAGTTTAATTAAAACTTTACATTTTCATTGTAATGATAAAGAATTTCTTTTATAAATTACTAAAATTTATTATATAAATTATTCAAAGATTAAATAATCTCCCTAACATCTTCAGTGTCATACTCTAAATATAAGCTATTTGAATATATAAAAATTATTATACCTAATAAAAAAATAACTCATAAAATAAATACTAATAAATAAATTTTTAAATTATTATTTTGAGTAACCTGATTTAACTGTGAATACTTCACTAAAGAATAGTAAAGCTTTTGACCTCCAAAATATTCTGATCACCCTTGATCAAATGATTTAATTACTAAACCACCTAAATGTAAAGGATAAAAATTCACCCCATAAGTTGATATAAATGGTATAAATCATATAGAGCCTAAAAAAGTTCTTAAATTATAATTTTCTAAAGCCTTATTAATAAAATATAACTTAACATTACTAATTAAATATCCAATAAATCCCCCAAATAAACATACAAACAATGTTAATTGCTTTAAATATACAGGTAAACAAATTATATAAGGTGTAGGAAAAATTAATCAATTAAATATTCTTCCCCCAATAATTCTTATAACTATTAATCCTAATATACCCTTTAATATCACTCAACCCTCATCATTTAATACATTTAAAGAGCTACAATTTAAATCCCCCGTTATTGAATAATAAACTAATCGTAAAGAATAACAAACTGTTAAACCAGTAGAAAAAAAATAAAGAAAAAATCTAAATATATTAATATAAGATAAAGAAACAATTTCTAAAATTATATCCTTAGAATAAAATCCCGCTAAAAATGGTATACCGCATAAAGCTAAATTAGCAACATTAAAACAAGAAGAAGTTAACGGCATACATACTGCTAACCCTCCTATAACTCGAATATCTTGACTATTATTTATATTATGAATAATAGCCCCCGCACATATAAATAACAATGCCTTAAATAATGCATGAGTTAATAAATGAAAAAAAGCTAATTTATAATAACCTATGGATAAAATTCTCATTATTAACCCAAGTTGACTAAGAGTTGATAAAGCAATAATTTTCTTTAAATCAAATTCAAAATTAGCCCCAATTCCAGCTATAAATATTGTTAATCCAGAAACTAACAATAAAAACTGCCCTATTCAAGTATCTACTAATAATATATTAAACCGAATTAAAAGATAAACTCCGGCAGTAACAAGTGTAGATGAATGCACAAGAGCTGAAACAGGGGTAGGAGCTGCTATAGCGGCGGGCAATCACGAAGAAAAGGGAATTTGAGCTCTTTTAGTTATAGCTGCTAACATAATTAATCTACCAATCAATATTATTTCAAATTGATTTTTCATTACTTCTAAATAAAAAATATAGTTTCATCTACCATAATTTAATATTCAAGCAATAGCTAATAATAAAGCCACATCCCCAATACGGTTAGACAAAGCAGTTAATATACCAGCATTATAAGACTTTACATTTTGAAAATAAATAACTAATAAATAAGAAATCAATCCTAATCCATCCCAACCTAATAAAATTCTAATTAAATTAGGACTAATAATTAATAATATTATTGACAAAACAAACATTAATACTAATATAATAAATCGATTAATATTAGTATCCCCTCTTATATATTCCTTTCTATAATAAATTACTAAAGAAGAAATTAATAAAACAAAAGATATAAATATTAATCTCATTCAATCAAACAAAAATGTTATAACAATTCTATTAGAATTTAAAGATACAACTTCTCATTCAATAAACACAACATAATCATTAATTAAATAATTAATTCCTAATAAAAATAAAATAAAACTAATAGAAATTAAATTAATAAATCTAATTGAACAAATTGAAATATATTTCACGATCTAAAGTAATAATATTACATCATTGACACCACAAATCAATATTTTTTTTAAACTATTTAAATATAATCACAATATAACCATTTCTCTCTTTATAATAAGTAAATTTAAAGGAAATCAATGAAGAAATAATAATAAATATTCCCGTATTACCCCTCTTCTAATAGCATATATGCCAGAATATAACTTACCATGTTGACTATAAGCATATAAATATAAGGTATAAGCAGCACTAAAAAAAGATAAGAAAGCTAAACTAACTATAGTAACTCATGATCATCTAACAATTCTATTTAATAAACTAATTTCACCTAACAAATTTAATGTTGGAGGAGCAGCTATATTTGCAGAACATAATAAAAATCATCAAAATGTTATACCCGGTATAAAATTTAAAAGACCTTTATTAATTAATAATCTACGACTTCCTAACCGTTCATATGAAATATTTGCTAAACAAAATAAACCTGAAGAACAAAGTCCATGAGCAATTATTAAAGCATAAGAACCAGAAAATCCTCAATAAGTTAAAGTTATTAATCCTCTTAATACAATACCCATATGAGCTACTGAAGAATATGCAATTAAAGCCTTTAAATCAACTTGACGTAAACATACTAATCTAACTAAAACTCCTCCAACTAATCTAATTCTAATAAAAATATAATTAAATTTTAATCCTACAGCTTGTAAAATAGAAAATACACGTAATAACCCATATCCTCCTAATTTAAGTAAAATACCAGCTAAAATTATTGAACCAGCAACAGGAGCCTCTACATGAGCCTTAGGCAGTCATAAATGAACTAAAAATATAGGTATTTTTACTAAAAAAGCAAAAATTAAACCTAAATAAAGTAATTCATAATCAAATGATCCACTAATTATTAAATAAAAATTTATTGTTCTTAACTCATTATAAACAAAAAAAATTGCAACTAATATTGGTAAAGAAGCCAATAATGTATAAAATAGTAAATAAATACCTGCTTGTAAACGTTCTGGTTGATATCCTCAACCTAAAATTAAAAATAAAGTCGGAATTAAACTTCTTTCAAAAAATAAATAAAACATAAATAAACTTATTCTACTAAAAGTTAAATATAAAAAAATTAATAATATCAATAAATTAAAAATAAATAAATTTTTATAATTATTGTACTTTTCTACAGATTCTCTAGCCATTAATATTAAAGTACAAATTCATAAACTTAATAAAATTATACCATAAGAAATTATGTCACATCCAAAATAATAGCTTAAATTTATTCAATAATTAGAATAATAATTTATAATAATAAATAAAAATCTAACCACAAACAACATATTTTGAACCATTCAGAATATATTATTCATTAAAGATAAAGGAATTAGTAATATTAATATAAAGAAAAATTTTAACATAATAAACTAAAAGATTGAAAATAATCATTTCCATGAGTACGAATTATTGACACTAAAATTGAAAGACCCAAAGCTCCTTCACATACACTAAAAGTTAAAAAAACTATACTAAAATAATTTTCATAATCAAAATGATTTAAAGAAATTAATAGTAATAAAAATAATCTCAAAACAATAAATTCCAATCTTAATAATATAGATAATAAATGTTTACGATTAGAAACAAAAACCATTACCCCTATACTAAATAATAAAATAGGCAGGCCATAATATAATATTAACATTAGTTTTAATAGTTTAATAAAAACATTGGTCTTGTAAATCAAAAATAAGAACAGTTCTTTTAAAACTTCAAGAGAAAAGAAATTCTTTATCATTAATCCCCAAAATTAATATTTTAATTAAACTACCTCTTGAAATTATTCAAATAATATTTTATCTATTAACCATAATTACAGGATTTATTTTTATACAAATAAATCACCCTCTTGCTATAGGTTTAACATTATTAGTCCAAACATTTTTTATTGCAATAATTACTGGATTAATTTCTAAATCCTTTTGATTTTCCTATATTTTATTTTTAATTTTTCTAGGAGGAATACTTGTACTATTTATTTATGTTACCTCTTTAGCTTCTAATGAAATATTTTCCTTTTCTATAAAATTAACAATTATTTCTATAATATTTATTACCTCACTTATAATAATTATCTTATTTTTAGATAAAACTTCAATTATAATATATATAATAAATACAGAAATAACTTCAATTAGCGATTTAAATACTTATATTCAAGAAAATTCATTAAATTTAAATAAATTATATAATTACCCAACTAATATAATCACCTTATTACTAATTAATTATTTATTAATTTGTTTAATTGTAATTGTAAAAATTACTAATGTATTCTATGGGCCCCTACGATTAATAAATTAACTAATGAACAAACCTTTACGATCTAGACACCCCTTATTTAAAATTGCTAACAACGCACTAGTAGACCTTCCCGCACCTACAAACATTTCCGCATGATGAAACTTCGGATCATTATTAGGATTATGTCTAATTATCCAAATTTTAACAGGATTATTCTTAGCTATACATTATACAGCAGACATTAGATTAGCTTTCAATAGAGTAACTCATATCTGTCGAGATGTTAACTATGGGTGATTATTACGAACCTTACACGCTAACGGAGCATCATTCTTCTTTATTTGTATTTACTTACATATTGGTCGAGGAATATATTATGGTTCTTATCTATATACCCCTACATGATTAGTAGGAGTATTAATTTTATTCTTAGTTATAGCTGCAGCATTCATAGGATATGTTTTACCATGAGGACAAATATCTTTCTGAGGAGCAACAGTAATTACTAATTTATTATCTGCTATCCCCTATTTAGGAAATGAATTAGTTCAATGAGTATGAGGAGGATTTGCAGTAGATAATGCAACTCTTACACGATTCTTTACCTTTCACTTTGTACTACCATTTATTGTTTTAGCAATAACTATAATTCATTTATTATTCTTACATCAAACAGGCTCTAATAATCCATTAGGAATCAATTCTAATATCGATAAAATTCCATTCCATCCGTACTTTTCTTTTAAGGACATTGTAGGATTTGTTATTTTATTAATAAGTCTTACTCTTCTAACATTAACAAACCCTTATTTATTGGGAGACCCAGATAATTTTATTCCTGCTAATCCACTAGTAACCCCCGTTCATATTCAACCAGAATGATATTTCTTATTTGCTTATGCAATTTTACGATCTATTCCCAATAAATTAGGAGGAGTTATTATATTAGTCTTATCTATTGCAATTCTAGCTATTTTACCTTTTTACCATCTTAGTAAATTCCGAGGAATTCAATTCTATCCTATTAACCAAATCTTATTTTGAATTATAACTGTAACTGTTATTTTACTTACATGAATTGGAGCACGACCTGTTGAAGACCCCTATATTGCTCTAGGACAAATTTTAACTGTTGTATACTTTATATATTTCATTATTAATCCATTAGTTACTAAGTGATGAGATACCCTTCTTAATTAAGTTAATGAGCTTGAATTTTAAGCATGTGTTTTGAAAACACAAGATAGAAATTAAAATTTTCTATTAACTTTACTAAATTATGTTCATAAAATTAAAGAGATAAATAAAATTTTCAACCCAATAAAAAACATAATATAATTTAATGAAAAAGGTAAATAACACTTTCAAGCCAAATACATTAATTTATCATATCGAAATCGAGGTAAAGTTCCACGAACTCAAATAAATAAAAAAGAAACAAAAGTTAATTTTAAATAAAAACTAATTTCATAGACATTACACCCTAAAAAAATTACACTAAATAATATACTTATAAATAAAATTCTTGCATATTCTGCTAAAAAAATTAATGCAAATCCCCCTCTTCTATACTCTACATTAAACCCAGATACCAATTCAGATTCCCCTTCCGCAAAATCAAAAGGGGTTCGATTAGTTTCTGCTAAACAAGATCTAAACCATACTAAAGCTAAGGGAAATAATAATACCACAAATCATAAATTTGATTGATAATAATAAAAATTTATTATATTATAATTACCAATTAAAAAAACAAAAGAAAGTAAAATTAATGCTAATCTAACTTCATATGAAATAGTTTGAGCAACAGCTCGTAATCCCCCCAATAAAGCATAATTAGAATTAGAAGATCATCCAGCTACTATTACAGTATAAACTCCTAAACTTGTACATCTAAGAAAAAATAATAAACCTAAATTAAAAGAATATAATTTTACAAATAAAGGTATACATATTCACACTAACAACGATAAAAATAAAGAAAATACAGGAGAAAAGTAATAAGAAATATAATTAGACAATAAAGGATAAGTTTGTTCCTTAGTAAATAACTTAATTGCATCACAAAAAGGTTGAGGAATCCCTGCTAATCCTACTTTATTCGGACCTTTACGAATTTGAATATAACCTAAAACTTTACGTTCTAATAAAGTCAAAAAAGCAACCCCTACTAAAACACAAATAATTAATAATAATCTTCCTACTAAATAAAAAATATATTCTATATAAAACAAGTACTATTTGTAAATAACTTACATACATAAATTCTAAATTTATTGCACTAATCTGCCAAAATAGTATATTACTTTTAATCAATATAACAAAAAATAATTTTTCAAATATTTGGCCCTTTCGTACTAAAATATTTTATTAATTTAAAGATAGAAACCAACCTGGCTCACGCCGGTTTGAACTCAGATCATGTAAGAAATTAAAAGTCGAACAGACTTAATAATTGAATTGCTGCACCCAAAATTATATCTTAATCCAACATCGAGGTCGCAATCTTTTTTATCGATATGAACTCTTCAAAAAAATTACGCTGTTATCCCTAAGGTAACTTAATTTTTTAATCATTATTAATGGATCAAAAATTCATAAATTAATGTAAATATTAATTAAAAGTTAATTAAATTTTAATGTCACCCCAACAAAATACTTTATATAATCATAACTCAAATAATCTAAATAATTATAATATACAAAATATAAAGATCTATAGGGTCTTCTCGTCTTTTAAAAAAATTTTAGCTTTTTAACTAAAAAATAAAATTCTAATTCAATTTTTATGAAACAGTTAATATCTCGTCCAACCATTCATACAAGCCTTCAATTAAAAGACTAATGATTATGCTACCTTTGCACAGTTAAAATACTGCGGCCATTTAAAACTTTTCAGTGGGCAGGCCAGACCTTAAATTAAATTCTAAAGGACATGTTTTTGTTAAACAGGCGAATATTAATTTTGCCGAATTATTTATAAAAACCTAACAAATAAGATTAATTAAATACAATAATTATATACTAATTTTATCATAATTACTTAATTTTAATAATTAAAATTAACATTTAAATAAAAAACTTAAAATAAATTAAATAATATTAATTAATAAATAAATTATAACATACTTATAAATAATTGCTAATTCTAAGCATATATGTATTATATTAAAATAACTATTTTTAAAAATTTATTTCACAGCTTATCCCATGAAATATTATATTTATATTAATAATTAAATTAATTAAATAAATAAATTACATTACAAATACTAAATTAAATTTATTTCTTCAAAAACCAGATACCTTTAAAAACGAATAACATTTCATTTCTAACAAATTATTAAAAATAACTTTAACACGGTAACTTTAATAACTTATTATCTCTTTTAAAATCGGGAATAATAAAATAATTATTAATTTTTTGATAAACCCTGATACACAAGGTACTACAAATTAAATATTCTTTTAAATTAAATATTTTTCAACTATTTCAATTTTCTCCTACAATACTAATACACTATTATTAAAATTATTTTTTCTATATAATATACTAAAACTTTACTCTATATAATTATTTTTAATATCAATAAAATAAAACCTAAAAAAATTAATAAATAAATTCTATCAATTTATATTGATTTGCACAACATCATTTCAATGTAAATGAAATACTTTACTAAATAAGCTTTAAATTGTCATTCTAGATACACTTTCCAGTACATCTACTATGTTACGACTTATCTTATCTTAATAATAAGAGCGACGGGCGATGTGTGCATATTTTAGAGCTAAAAATCAAATTAATATTCTATTTAATTTTACTATCAAATCCACCTTCAATTATTCATTTTAAAATAATATTCATATAAATAAATTTATTGTAACCCATTTCTACTTAAACATAAACTGCACCTTGATCTGACATTAATTTTTATTAAAATAATTGAAAATTATTATTCTTATAAAATATTCAATAACGACGGTATACAAATTGAAAAACAAATTTAAGTAAGGTTTAACGTGGATTATCGATTACAGAACAGGTTCCTCTGAATAGACTAAAATACCGCCAAATTTTTTAAGTTTCAAGATCATAACTAATACTACTCAAGCATTGAAATTTACAATTTAAATAATAGGGTATCTAATCCTAGTTTAACTTTAAAATTTTAAAGCTTCAATTATTCTATTATATTATACCATATTATAATATTAAAATTTCACCTAATAATATTATTTTTATAATATAAATAAAAAATAACAATTTAACTCATGCTAAAAAAATTCATTTATATCTTTTGTTTAACCGCGACTGCTGGCACAAAATAAGTCAATATTACTTAACATTACTACTTCTAAGTTACCTTAATAAATAATATTAATTACTGCGAATCAAAACCAAATAATTAAGTTTTAAACTTAATTATAAAACTCACAAAAATTTACATATAAATTAAATTAACAACAAACTTTTAAGCCAAAATAAAGCTTTTAAATAATTAACCCCACAGAATTATACTATAATATAATCATTTAATATTACAATATAAATAACAAAATTTAGATAAAAATATAAAAATTTTAACAATTTATAATTAATAATAATTAATTAGTAAAACATTATTTTTAAAATTATAGATATTATAAAGTAAGAATAATAAATTTTTGGTATTTCCTCCCGAAAAATTTTTAATAACCCCCTAAATTATTATTTAAATTTAAATAGCAATTTATATTTATTTATACTATAATATAATCATTTAATATTACAATATAAATAACAAAATTTAGATAAAAATATAAAAATTTTAACAATTTATAATTAATAATAATTAATTAGTAAAACATTATTTTTAAAATTATAGATATTATAAAGTAAGAATAATAAATTTTTGGTATTTCCTCCCGAAAAATTTTTAATAACCCCCTAAATTATTATTTAAATTTAAATAGCAATTTATATTTATTTATACTATAATATAATCATTTAATATTACAATATAAATAACAAAATTTAGATAAAAATATAAAAATTTTAACAATTTATAATTAATAATAATTAATTAGTAAAACATTATTTTTAAAATTATAGATATTATAAAGTAAGAATAATAAATTTTTGGTATTTCCTCCCGAAAAATTTTTAATAACCCCCTAAATTATTATTTAAATTTAAATAGCAATTTATATTTATTTATACTATAATATAATCATTTAATATTACAATATAAATAACAAAATTTAGATAAAAATATAAAAATTTTAACAATTTATAATTAATAATAATTAATTAGTAAAACATTATTTTTAAAATTATAGATATTATAAAGTAAGAATAATAAATTTTTGGTATTTCCTCCCGAAAAATTTTTAATAACCCCCTAAATTATTATTTAAATTTAAATAGCAATTTATATTTATTTATACTATAATATAATCATTTAATATTACAATATAAATAACAAAATTTAGATAAAAATATAAAAATTTTAACAATTTATAATTAATAATAATTAATTAGTAAAACATTATTTTTAAAATTATAGATATTATAAAGTAAGAATAATAAATTTTTGGTATTTCCTCCCGAAAAATTTTTAATAACCCCCTAAATTATTATTTAAATTTAAATAGCAATTTATATTTATTTATACTATAATATAATCATTTAATATTACAATATAAATAACAAAATTTAGATAAAAATATAAAAATTTTAACAATTTATAATTAATAATAATTAATTAGTAAAACATTATTTTTAAAATTATAGATATTATAAAGTAAGAATAATAAATTTTTGGTATTTCCTCCCGAAAAATTTTTAATAACCCCCTAAATTATTATTTAAATTTAAATAGCAATTTATATTTATTTATACTATAATATAATCATTTAATATTACAATATAAATAACAAAATTTAGATAAAAATATAAAAATTTTAACAATTTATAATTAATAATAATTAATTAGTA
>CATLJY010000530.1:0-25950 GCA_949987705.1 Thereva unica | reverse complement strand
ATCCTCCAGTTCGTACAAACTAGTTCCAATTTTTTTATGTATCCGAGCTTTCAGAAACCGGGGTGCCAATTTGGCACTAAAACGACCCGCTCGGTTACTCACCCAGAAAGTTCTCCGGTAGACCTCATCTCCGGGACGAAAACTGCCCACACGACACCGCAAGTTGTATTGGGTTTTATGTCTGATGTGTGCGGCGGCTAAATTAACAGCAATCCGCTCACGAAGCATCTGCATTTTGTCCGTCAATGGTAGAAAAGCTATGTCACCCTCCTGTAAAACGTTCAGTTTCTTCAGGACTGGATATGCTGATCCGTGCAGGATCATATGGCTACCAAACAGGGCCTGATACGGGGACATGCCGATCGCCTCGTGGTGGGTACTACGAAGAGCACATTCAATGGACGACAGATGTCTATCCCACTCACGATGATCCTCCTTTAAGTACGCCCTAATGGCGGCGAGGACGGACCTATTCACCCGCTCGGAAGCGTTAGGGTGAGGCGAATATACAGCTGTGCGCACATGTTGTACGCCATAATCGGTCAACAATTTAGCAAACTCTTTGGAGGTGAATTGCCGACCATTGTCGGAGAAGACCGTTTCAGGAACTCCAAAGGTATGAAAGATAGTTTGCTCAAGAAACTTGACGGACACCGCCGTGGTCTCAGCGGACACGGGGTGCAGGAAGACAAACTTGGTGAAAGCATCCAATACAACAAATACTGCCGTGTGGCCTTTCTTCGACCTGGGATAAGGACCTAAGAAATCGACGTATAAAAATTGGAACGGCCTCGACACATCCATGGGGTTTCCCATAGGTGGTCGAAGTACTGAACTGGGGGCTTTGGTGGTCTTGCAGACCTCACACTTGGCGATGAATTCCCGAACTTGTTTTGCCATACCTGGCCAAAAGTACTTACATCGCAATCGGGCTAGGGTTTTCCCTACTCCACCATGCGACGCTTGGGGAGGCGAATGAGATGATTCGACGAGCGACGCGGTCAATTCCATTGGAATCCACAACTTCCATGTCAGATCGTCAGCAATCGGGTTTCCAGTACGTGGTGATGTACGCTTGAAAACGTACCCATCTTCAACTCGCAGGTCTGGTAGCTGCGGTGAGGCTTGCCTGAGGCTATCACCCAGACGAAGATATTCAGGGGACTTGAAAGACGGGGCATTTAAGTCCACGTCGAAACACAAGGACAATTCGTCAACGCAATCCATGCGTGACAAGGCATCGGGAACCACATTGTGGGTGCCTTTACGGTGTTCGATTGTAAAGTCGAACCCCTGAAGCTTAAGACTCCACCGGGCTAAACGGCCGTTAAGCTCCTTCTGGCCCATGAGCCATTTTAGACTTGCATGGTCAGTAATGACCGTGAAAGTCTGTCCCTCAACATACGCTCTAAACTTCTTTATACTCAGCACGGCTGCGTAGCATTCGAGCTCAGTAATGGTGTAGTTCCGTTGTGCTCCGTTCAATTTCTTGGACATATAAGCAATCGGATGTTCTCCTCCATCCATGTCCTTTTGAAAAAGCACACTACCTACACCAGTCCTGCTGGCATCGCACTGAATATAGAAAGGCTTAGAAAAATCTGGAGTGACTAAAAGAGGAGCTTCCGTCATCAGCTTTTTCAAGGTCTCGAACGCCTGCTGGGCCTCATCAGTCCAACTAAAAGATTTAGACTTCAAACAATCCGTGATTGGAGAAGCCACGCTAGCATAATTGGGTATAAAACGCTGATACCATCCGGTCATTCCCAAAAATCTCCGAGTCTGCTTATGAGACTTCGGAGTTGGGAAGTCCATGATGGCCGTCACCTTGTTAGGATCGGTTTTCAGAGTCCCATCACCGATTATGAAGCCGAGATACTTGACTTCAGTCACGCAAAATTTGCTTTTAGATAAATTGATGGTTAACCCCGCACGACGGAGACAGCTGGCCACTTCGTCCAAAAGCTTTAGGTGGGAGTCAAAGTCAGGTGAAACTATGAGCAGGTCGTCCAGATAGACAAAAACGTTTTCACGTAAATGGCCCGGGATGGCTTTATCCATCAAGCGACACATGCGCTGTGGGGCGTTGCATAAGCCGAAAGGCATTACTGTAAACTGGTACAGTGGACGACCAGGGACAGTAAAAGCTGTCCGCTCTCGCGACTTCTTCTCTAAAGGAATTTGCCAGAAGGCGTCCTTCAGGTCTAAGCTTGTGATGAACTTGGTGTCTTGAAGACGACCAAGAAGACCATCAATGTGTGGAAGAGGATAGGCGTCTTTGATAGTGACACTGTTCACCTTGCGAGAGTCAAGGCACAGGCGGACCTTACCTGGTTTACGAACCAACACCACTGGAGAATTCCAGGGACTATTTGATGGCTCAATCACCCCCAGCGACAACATCCTGTCTAACTCACCATACATCAGCTGTTGTACAGCGGGTGAGACGGGATAATGCCTCTGTTTAATGGGAACTGAGTCACCAGTGTCAATGATGTGTTCCTCCAGGTTAGTCTTTCCCAGTCCGAAGACATCAAAAGAGGGAAATCTGGCCTTGACGCGTTCCAACCGTTCGCATTGCGTGGACGTTAAGTCGTGCATTTTTGCAGACACGGATGGAGCGTTTATCTCGCCGACTATTTGGGGAGCTAGACCGAAAAGATTCCAAAAATCCATCCCTAGGTACAGTCTCTGGCTGAGACTGGGCACCACATAGATGGTTATATCACGGGTCCTTCCTCCAAAGGATATTGGAACTCGAATATAACCGCAAAGTCTCTGCGGAGCCCCGTCAGCAGTATGCACTACAGAGTGCAAAGTGTAGACTGTCACTTCGGGATGATTAGCTAGAAACGCTTCGGCATCTCTTCCCAAACAGCTAACAGTGGCACCACTGTCCAATAACCCAACCACTTCTTCGTTAGCTAACAGGACCTTCGTAAACAGCCGAGGATCTGACGAATCAGAGATGAAGGCAGAAACAATTTTCTGCAAACATTGTCGCTTCTCCTTTGCTCGTACCCTAATTTGGGGAGGGGTGCGCTTGGAAGTTAGGGAGTCCACAAAAGGTGGCTCTGAGAATATGCGCGAACGAGCGGAGATATATCTCTTCCAACGGGAAAGGAATGAAAGCTTAACCTCCTCAGAGGGAAAAACAGGAAGAGCATCAGTGGACGTAAAGTCGCTGATGGTAGTCATATCAGGGGTAGTTAAGGTATAAACAGGGACAACGGGCGAGCTTAGCTCGGGCGCGGACTCCCGTACTGTCTCACACCCCGGCTCCGGTTTCCCTGGCAGGTGGGGCACACTGGTGTGACGACTCCTGGCTTGCCACACTTGTAGCAAAACAGGCCACGAGTTTCCGACGGGCAGTCCATAAATGGATGACCCGGTTGCTGACAATTCCAACAACGTAAAGGTCGTGAATTCGTCTGGTTCTGACGCGGCGCCGTCATTTCGTCAACTTCGGGTGCTGGTAAGTCCGGATGTAAATGTTCAGGCGGGTATGCAGATGGATATTCAACCTCGTGTAGCTGCCGATCAGGCCTACGCTCTACGCGCTTCAGCTTCTGCCAGCGTTCGACTCGAACGCAAGTCTCACGCAACTGTTGCATGCTGGCGAAATTCTGTCCTATTATCGCCGAACCTAACGTGTAGTTTAAGTTACGAATCACGATTCCCATCAAACCGTGTTCCGACATCGGCTTATTCATTCGATTATGCAACGACAGCAGTTGAGCAGAAAAGTCATCAAACGAAAGCGTGTGTTGTTTGGTATCCATCATATGGAGGATCAGTTCCTCATCGGATTCTCGCGTTCGGAAATAACTTATAAACTGACGTTTAATCGTCGCCCAATCAGGATCTACGAATTGTCTTCGAAACTGGGACCAGTACCAATCGGTAGCTCGTCCCGACAACATCGAGGAGAAATGTCGGCAGACTTCCGATAGTTCGACCCCATCATCGCGAGCCCTCAGCTCCACCCTGAACAGAAATTCCTCCGCCGACAACAACTTGTCCTCGCCGGAGAATTTTAAATTCCAGAACGTAACTGGAGACTTGCGATGTTGGGTCCCTGGCAAAAAATCTAACCTACCGACAGCAGGTGGGGACGCCTCCGGGGTGGACTGCCGATCCCTGGGTACCCCAGGGGTCATAGGGACCTCAGCAGGTCGCTGCTGCCTTAGCAGGGTATCTAAAACCTGTCTCAACTGGTCGACTTGCTCCTCCAGCGAGGGAGTAGGATTGGGGAAGGTTGGTGAGTCCCCCTGGCCGGCTTCGGTTCCGTTAGGGAGATTGCCTCCACCCGAAGTGGTACCTGCAGTCCTTCCACTTCTGAGTTCCATAATTTAACGCCACGATATAATCACAACCCAATAAGACTATACTCGAACTCGAGCAACAAGGAAGTACACAAAAATTAGATAACGAAGGATATGAAAAATTATTGCCCACAACAAGAGTAATCCCGAACACGAACTCGCGGTTGTACTCACAAACAGTTTATGCCAATAAATATCTACAATAGTAGCAACCAACGATATACGTTCTTCTACCCAACACGCACAGAAGGTTCGAAGAAGGAAAGGAAAAAAAAATTTGGGTGAAAATAAATTCAAATAGAACAGCCAATCAAATCACCAGCAATTAGTATAACAACAAGTGCCTACTAACAAATCAAATAAATATTGATATTATGTGAGTGTACCTCAAAGAAAACACAGCCCACGCTGATTAGTGAATAGCGATAAAACAGCAAAAGAGTATTAGTACCTATATATGGTAGTGTAGGTGAGTTGATTATGTGCGTTAATTCAGTATAAGCGAGGAATGGTTGAGACGGATAACACTTCCCCTCAGGGCTCCCGCATGGTCGATGTCCTCGATGGCAGTTGGTGAAAACTATGAAGCATAGTCATCACCAAGTGTCATCAAGGTCTCCGACCCAGCTTCAGGTCCGCACCGAAAGAAGGACGGAAACAAAACTCAAAATCGCACAGTCACGGAAAATAAAGGAAACTTCTTCAAAAATAAAAAAATTTGGGGGATCCGCTGTCCAACCACAACTGAGCTACCTTTCGGAAAATCAATCAGTTGGGAGGAACAGACGAAAAAACGAATCAGGACATAAACAAAAAAATAGAATTTAAAAAAGCTGGATGGACCTCCAGAAGGAACAAGGGGCGCAGTGGCAGGCGTTAACACGCCTGTTACCAAAGACGGTTAAGCCCTTGTACCAACTTCACCTTCCACCAGGAAAAATTAAAAGAGGATCCTGTTCAAAGACCGACGCAGTGGCAGGCGGTATCACGCCTGATACCAGAGTCGCCGACCCCAGAAACAGGACAAAGATGAACCACTACTACACCTGCACGCATAGCCAAGCGAACACCGCTTGTTAGCAAGCCGTGCAGGTCAGCATGGTTCGAAGCTACTCCAAAACGAAGAAGTTACCGCAGAAGTGAACGGACAGGCCTAAAAGCGAAAACAAAGAAAAATTCACATAGAATTTGGACAAGCGCTGAAAAAAAAATTCGGCAAAACAGACAAAGGCTAAGGCCTCGCGGTACTACCTTAGCCCACAGCGAGCGCTGGGTAAGTGTGGTGAACCATAAACAAAAAAAATCAAATGTTTGTCCGTGAAGGCACAAGTGGTACTAAACCAAAAAAATTTAAACTTCAAGGTCCGTGTAGGACAGTCAACGGGCTTTAAAAGCTTCGTTGGGCGCCATTTATGTACCAGCATAATGGCGCGATATAAATAGTGGGCGCCACTTATGCGAGGTGTTACCCCCTTAGCCACAAGCCCGGAAGAGCATGGCCAAGGAGCCAACACCATACATAAGAAATAAAAAGAAAATCCGGAACTCCTACGCCGGCCACACGGAGTTGTCTAGCTCGCCGGAGGGGTCGTGGGGTGTGTGGCCGGGGCTTACCGCGGTTGGTTCACCACTTACCTGTGTCTGTGCAACTTTGACTTCCGTCCATCATTCTCCGGTCATCGCCTGTGCCTCGTCATGGCAGTTCGTTCCCCTGACAGCTATTAGTATAGAATACTATCAGCTTCAGGAGAATGCACTATTTAAGAACCCTGAAAAAGAGAATAAATCCGCCCCAACCATTCCACAAAGAAAAAATCTAATACACAGACATTTTCGTTACAATCCTTTAATAGGCCTGTTTATTGCAGGAAAACAGTTAACACAACCAAACAATACAATGGATAACTGACACGTCACTATTTCAAGACAACAATCGCGGATCCTTGTCAGATCTCGAATTCCAACGCTCAAATTAAAAAGAATTAATATACAATTAAATTATCATGAGTATATCTGTAAGAAGAACTGAAGAAAAGGAAAAACACGTCGTATTGGCGCCAGTACTCGTCGTTTTTTTACAATCGTTATCACCAACAACAGGTTCTCTTACATGGAGAACAGAAAACAACAAAGAATAAACTAGTTCCGACAAGGAGCAAAACAAATTCACAAATAATTATAGATAAGATTATAACGTTAATACTACTACTATTAAAATTGTTATTTTAGCAATAAATTTAAATTTAATAACTGAAAAATGTGTTATTTTATTGTGTGTAGTTTTTGTGTGTTTTTTTTTTTTTCTTGTAGCAGAACTGCGACTTAATTTTCTCGCCTTTGTCTACAAATGCACAGCAGTACGTCAAAACGATTTCTTCCACAGCCCTGCTGCAGGCTTTTTACAAAATTATATTTAGGTAACTTCAACGACCGTGACAGCTTTTGGGACAATTTCCTTCGAATAGACTGCCCTTCTTTGCCACAAAGTTAAAAAGTTAAGCAACCACCACTTCCAGAGGCCGCAATCCTCACACTCGTACACACACGCCTAGTGCCTATGTGTTGACCAGATGTGCCACGCCACTTTGTATGCACACTTCACTGGAGATCATTGGTTTTTCTCCACCACGAACTGCCTAAAAGGGTATGAGAATTTTGGGTTGTAAAATACCTGACCTTTCTTATCGCCACTGAGGTTGCCGTTCGTGTTCCTGCGAATAGTGGCTCCTTCCCAACAAAAAAAGCGTTATATATGCCTGGTCTTCTTCCCTTCTTGTATTTTGCTTCTTCAAACAAGATCTGTTCCTACTTTCTTTTATGTAATAACAGCCCCACGTATTACATCTGCATCAAATCCCCGTGAGTATTTATTAAATGGACTGCAGAAAAACTTCCGGCGATCCCCAATCTATCTCACAACAAAACTTTTCTTGTTCTCCAGAAACAGGAACTCCTACTCGAACTGTCCTTTCACTTCCAAATTTATTTTTCGTCTCCCAGCCAGTCGTATGTGTTCAAACTGATTTTTTATTTCTTAGTTAAATTTCAATTTTCCGAAAACTTTTTCCGGACCAAAAATTCCTACGTCAAAATTCGAACTCCTATTTTCTGTTTTTTTTTCATCTCCCCGCCTACCTTTGTGTTCCCAACCCACTACTCGATTTTCTTCCCCACAGTAATTTTTAGTCAAGTAGATATTTAGGCAAAACTGACCGTTACAGCCCTTTTGAGATGGCCGCCATGGACCAAATTATAAATTGAGTATACTATATTGCTTATGGTGTTCTACTTTTCATAGCCTTTCATGTGATACCCATGTCTCGGGTGTTGTGAAGAAAATGGTAACCCGCCCTCTTGAGATGGCCGCCATGAATCTAAAGACACAGTCTATGGCAATGTTCTTATAATGCCCTTTCATTTGATACCAATGTCGAGGGGGTAGCGAAGAAAATGATCATCCGCCCTCTTCAGATGACCGCCATGGACCAAACGATATATTGAGTATACTATATTGCTTATGGTGTTCTACTTATCATACCCTTTCATTTGAAATCCATGTCGAGGGGTGTGAAGATAATGGTAATCCAACCTCTGGAGATGGCCGCTATGGGCCAAACGATATATTGAGTATACTATATTGCTTATGTGTTCTACTTATCATACTCTCTCATTTGATACCCATCTCGAAAGGGTTGTGAAGAAAACGGTAGTCCGCCCGCTTGAGATGATCGCCATGGACGAACCGATATATTGAGTATACTATATTGCCTATGGTGTTCTCCTTGTCATACTCTTTCATTTGATATCCATGTCGAAGGTGTTGTGAAGAAAATGGTAATCCGCATTCTTGAGGTGGCCGCTATGGACCAAGCGACATATTGAGTATACTATATTGCTTATATTGTTCTACTTATCATACTCTTTCATTGGATACCCATTTCGAAGGGGTTGTGAAGATAATGGTCATCTGCTCTCTTGAGATGACTGCCATGGACCAAACGATATATTGAGTATACTATATTGCCTTTGGTGTTCTACTTACCATACCCTTTCATTTGATATCCATGTCGAGGGGTTGTAAAGAAAATGGTAATCCGCCCTCTTGAGATGGCTGCTATGGACCAAACGCCTGCTTTTCTATTGAAATTTTGCTATAAACCTCACGGAGCCCGAGACCTTTCCTTCAGATATGAATTTTACACAGATGAAATGCCTCAAAGAACATGGGTCTTGCGTCGGCCGCCATGAATCGGTATATTGAGTCTACTACATTGCTTATTGTATTCTACTTATCATACCCTTTAATTTGATACCCATTTTGATAGGGTTGTGAAGAAAGTGGTAATCCGGCCTCTTTAGACGGCCGCCATGGATCTAAAGATATATTTTGTATACTACATTGCTTATTGTATTCTACTTATCATACCCTTTCATTTGATACCCATGTCGAGGTGGTTGTGAAGAAAGTGGTACACCGCCCTCTTGAGACGGCCGCCATGGATCATTTTAGTTTCAATAGCGTCATGGCCTACCTATTGTTTGACAGCTGCGTAAATTTGAAATTTTCATTAAATGTAATGATTCAATTTAATGACAATTTTACATTTGTCAAACAATAGGTAGGCCATGAAGCTATTGAAACTAAAATGAAGTGAAAATTCCTAAAATTACCATTTTTTTGTTTTTTCAGGCAATTTTTTAAATTTTTCTCTCCGTAAGAACCATCCTCGTACCTCAACGAATATTCAAAAAAAAAATTAGTCCAATAGGTCCAGCCGTTCTCGAGTTTTGCGCTTACCAACACATTTAGCGATTCATTTTTATATTATAGATTACTTGCACGTAAACGCAAATCCTGCAATGTGATGCAAAACTTTCGTCTGATGAACTCCTTGAAGTACTTCGTCATTGATATCTGTTGGTCTTCCTGATCCAGGTTCACTTTAGAATTAGCGCTATTGCTTCGGCGTGTCCAAATTACTTCACACTCAACTTTATCTTCACTCATTTTATCGGTTATAATAATTTAAGGACACTGAATGATAATCGCAAAAATGTCTATAAATCAAGTGAAATTAAATAAAAAGAAATAGCTTTTTATATGCTGTTAATTTGATTTTATTTTTCGGTAATTTATAAAGAATTTAACATACATATACACCCTATATTATTAGGGACTGATCATTGAAATATTTGTTGTATATATGTTAGTACAAAATGCAGAGGTCTAAATTATATTATATATTCAATAACAAAAACGATGCAACTCAAAAACATTCCCATTAAATGCATGAGAAATACCGAAGAGACATGCCTTATATTCAGAATCACAAATGGTTTCTTTTCATCACGAAAGAGTTTCACAAGGCCCGCTTTGAGTCCTTCCGAAAACACAAACTCATCAGCCATAGTGAAATATCCCATGTTATAGAGCTGCATGACGAGTTGATTGAAGGATTCTGCGAATGGTGAATCGTATTGCATCGGAATTGATCCCAGCATTAGGCTGACACATATGTTTGTCTTCCGAAAAATTGGCTTAGCTAAAAAGTTTTGCTGTTGTAGGATCATGTTTGTTGCTATCGCAGTTGGAATATACGCATATGAAGTGTTGAGGTTGTACAAGTGTCTGAAGAAAGCATCATCGTCGAATAACTCAATGATATCTAAGACTTGTTGGGGCGGTTTTACATGTTTTACTAAACCGTCATACCAGTTTCTTCTAAAAGCAAGTTTTAAGCCACTTTTTATTAAGTCATCAAGGGTGTTGATGTCCTTTTCGTATACAGATGCTGTTAGGAAAGATGAAAGGAACGCTAAATATAAATTGCTCATTATAAATCCGGTGACAAACGTGAGCCCAAAAAATATTGTCCAAAGCAAGCTTAGTTGTAATTTCGAGTCTGAAATTGGCAGGAAAAGGATACACTTTATGATGCATAAAAGCAGTTCGCCAAACTCAATTTTCTTTCTTATTAACACTGATGTAAAGTGTCCGATTATAGTTATATAACCAACAAGAACAACAATTGATAGCCAAGTATATACTGAAAATGGATGAAAAATGTACAGAGAAGCTGATAGTTCCTTCGATGTTGGGACTATAATGCAATGCCACACAAGAGGCATTGGATATCCTAAAGTAATATTCAATGAATTGAATGGATCTTTAACATCTGATATACCTCCTAGGTAGTAGATTCCCATATCTGCTTGTCTAGTTTCTATTAATTCATAGCGCTCTTTAAGGCTCTGAAATGCAACTTCAAGTTCTTCAAATGTCGCATTGTGTTTTTCTACGTACATGCGACATATTTTTACAGCGTAACCACCCAGAGCTATCTCACCTTTGGTATTGTTGAACCGAAATATAATTGGTGGACTGATAGCAAATAACATCTTCAATGGGTATCCTTTCATATCTCTACATTTTTGTTCATATATTGTTTGATATGAATCCTTTTCCAATTTGTGTTCTATAACAGTAGTAGAAAATGGGTCGTAGGTGAACAATTTATAATTATTTTCAATATTTTTGCTTAGTACTGCAACATTAAGAAAGTTATGAATCCAAAACCACTGAAACACACTTAAAATTTCAACATTTACTAATGAGTTATTAAAAATTACTAAAACTTTAACAGAGTGCATACCACGCAGTAGAACATTTGTTAGTTCAATAGTAGCATTCTGTTTGCTTTCTATAAAAATTAATATTAAACAATTTTTATTAACAAAATTTTTTAAGCTATTTTCAATATTATCATTAACTACAACCAATGGGATATTCACATCACTATATAAAATGTTGCAAAAATCTTTAAAATTTCCAACTTGAAAACTTTTATCAATTATAACGATGATATTTACAAAATTATATATATTATGAAGTTTTTCTGTTATTGTATTAATTTGATTAAAATTATGATGATCAGTTGAATAATTTAAAAAAAAGTTACTATATCCAAAGCAAAATAATAATGTGAATATAAAAATTCTCAGAGAGAGCATGGTTATGTTAACATACGGACGAAAACTTCCTCAAAACTACAATTCCACATATGAATAACAAAAACAAGCCTTTTCTATTTATTATTCATAATAAACGACAATAAATTCATCTGACAAAATAATATACGAGGCCTTTTATATAATTAATTAAATGTATATCAGTGAAAAAGAATCTCAGAAAAAATATATCTGTCCACCGAAGCAATCAATAGTTTGAAAACATTTTCTAATTATAATGTTGGTTTAAGTGCATTTCGAATCTTTTTTTTGTTATAAACGGAAGACTTTGTATATTAATTAACCGAAAAAAACATAGCAATATAACTTTGCGCATTTTCGAGAAAATGTCATTTATAAAACCCCCTATAAAAAATACACCCTATCACAAATTTTAAGTCCTGTATCAGAAACCAATGAACTTAAAATATAATACAAAATAAATAGTTAAAAACTTAATAACTTAAATGTAAAAAAGCGTGGAGCGCTCTTTACTTGTATTCTTATTTTATTAATACTGGAACTTTTCGTTAGCGCCCCACGCTTTTTTACATTTAAGTAAGTGGCTGCAGCAATAAAAACTCGTCTGAGTCTTGATCTATGTCCAGTTATTTCCGAAGAACTTTGTCAATTTTTCTAATATACTAATGTATATTCCAAATAGTTTTTCTGTGAAAAAAAAATGATATTTTGACTCATAACTCTGGAAGTTTGTGGTGTAGAACCTTCGTTTTTACAGTTTAGATAGGTGGGAGTATTCTGCGTATACTGATACCTAATTCATGGAAGTAGGTCATCGGGTTACCAAAATACAGGGTGATATGTAAACCTCTATCAAAAAAATTTCAAAACGCCCTAGTGACCAAACCGTTACGATTTCTGCCCTACTCCCATATGATTTTTTGTTCGTCTATCCAAAGCCTATGTACAGCCCGCCACTTTGTAACTTGAGGTGGGACAATATACTTTAGTGCATAAAGAAAACAATATAAAAACAAAATAATTTTTCATATTTTTTTTCTTTAGCCTCCATTTTCCGACCAAACGTGAGGTTTTCCGGGAAAAGCTTATATAACTTTTTTTGCTGAGAATTTTCATAGCTTTAATTTTGTCTTCTTAACATTTTTCCAATTTCGACGTTTTTCCGAGCTACGGTCGGGAAAGCGTCGGAAAATACTTTCAATCAGATTTTCTCGTGATTTTCACGAAGTACGGCCCGGAACTCAACGGTTACCTTTTCTGCAATTCCTAAACTCCCTCCATTCCAAATTTCATTAAACTACAATTTTTTTTGCAGAAGAAATCTCTAGGAGCTGTACTATAAGTCTTGCACAATTTTGTGTTAGCCGCCATTTTGAATTTGGAATAACGTCACACAGCTAATTGTATTCTACCTGTCATATCCTCTCATTTGATACCCATATAAGGGGGCCGCGGAGTACAATTGCAAAAATCGGCCGCCATTTTGGAACTTCCATCTGGATTCTTTTACAAAATGGTCAGATTGCATTGTCATCCAAAGTAAACGTGTATGCAGTGGCGGCTCGTCCTTAGGGGCTAGTGGGGCTTAGCCCCACCAGAAATTATCGAATAAATAATAATCTTACATTTTTAATTATTTTCATTTTTGCAAAGAAGCAACGCAATTTTTTTTGTAAGTTATTACAATAAGTTATTACAAAATCTCAAAATAATAACCCACAAAAAAATTCGAAGTAGAACTTCATAAAAAAAGTATCAAAAACAAACCAAATAAAAAAAAACAAAAACAAAGAAAAACTCTGAGCTCTCTTCTCTCTATCAAAATAATCTTGCCGAATCATAATGCCATCCATTCCTATAGGA
Source organism: Thereva unica (assembly GCA_949987705.1). Lineage (NCBI taxonomy): Eukaryota > Metazoa > Arthropoda > Insecta > Diptera > Therevidae > Thereva > Thereva unica. The sequence continues at coordinate 12,772 of CATLJY010000530.1, read as the reverse complement.
AAAATATATTTACATGCAATTCTCTACCGCTCAGGGGCTATCGTTGAGTCAGCCCCGGAGATGAACCATTTTGCATGCTAAATTTTTTGACGCAAGCGATCGATTCATGCACTTTTGTTCTACCAAGCGGGGCTAAAATTTGTTAGCCCCGAGCGATTCATTGGGATTCTCTCACTGGCATGTATGGATTCTCTCGCTCTGCTGGGTTTACTCACGCACATAGAGTGCCAGTGTTGTCGATTCATTCGTTTAGTTCTCTTTATTATATTTCTAAAGGAATTTTGCCTGCATTTGAGACTAATTGGCCGAACAGTGAGAATTTTTTTTAACACTTATGGGTTTTATATACGTGAAGGGCTGATTTTATTTAGCCCGTAGGATATAAATTTAGTAATAAGTAGTAAAAAGAGAAATTCTTATTGGAAAAATTGCTAATTGGAGATTGGATTTTAACTGAAAGTTTCAAGTTTATTTAAGTGAAAAATGTGTGATTGCAAAATTACGGTAGATATATGTATGTATATTGAATTATTCGCCAATAATTAGTATGTATTAAATTATTAATTATTTAACTATTTGTTAAATATTAATATATTATTTTTTAATATATACCTGTACATACATATATTTTTCTTAGATTAGATTTATATTGATTCAATTTTTGGTTTTGCTTTAAATGAATCACGTAGATAATTTATTGAAGAAAAAACTTCTCTTTTGTTATTAGAAGAAAAATTAGAAATTAAATGTTTAGGGCCGCATCAACCATTTGATTTTAAATAAATTTGCATTGCAAAATACTAAAGTAGAAAATTTTGGTCGAATTGGTGTTCCAAAAAAGAAATGGTTTACGATTAGAATAGAAAAAAATGTATTGTCTTGTTTTTATTGCGGTTTGTTTAGAAGAGAATCAGCTTGGACAGAAAGTGGTATCCGGGATTTAAAGGGACGTCCCAGTGAAAAGGCTAAATTTAACAATAAAAGGCCGACTTAAAAAAATCTTTTAATGAATTCCTCTTTGTTTAAATAGTTAATATTGCATGAAACATAAGAAAATAATATTGACTAGTTCTTGTTTTTTGCTATTAACAATCCAAAATACAGGTACTTTCAAAGTTAGTTATCTCATTGAGTTTTTAACCGATTTTAACTTTCCTAAGATCAAAATGATCGGAAGAAAAAGGCGAAAAAAATCATCAGACGGAATTTTGATATCTGTTAAATTCAAAAAGGTATCAACATTTTTCTGAATAAAAACCTGAAAAACGTGAAAAACGCGTGAAAAATGTGACATTTTTAGACTAATTGTTTTCAAAAAAGATATCAAAAATCCGTCTGATGAAATTGTTCGTTACTTTTTTCTGAACATTTTAAGCTTTATAGGAAGTAAATCGGTTAAAAATTGTAGCAGAACATTACCGTCAAAGTTGAAAAAGGTGAATATAAATGAAATGGTCAGCTCCGGTTGAAAGGCGCCGAAGCTCTTTAGCGCTCCGACACTGCGCCAAAGAAACTTAAAAAAACTATGTGTCTACGTGTTTTTTTTAAGCGGATTTCACTATGTAAAAGAAAAAAGTACAATCTATCAAAATATGGAATAAGATTATAGAGAATAGATTTTGTCGAATTTTCACTGGGACGTCCCCTTAAATAAAACATGTATCGGAAAAAATTAAAATCCATGAAACAAGCGCTACGAATTTAAAAAATGCTTTAAATTACCAAACCTTCTGGTTGGTCAATATTATCGCACGGATCGATGCAGGATATGCGAGTTCTATAGCGAAATATAAATAATCGTCAAGTATTGAGTCAAATTTTAGATATCTTAAAGTTTTGCGGTGGTCACAATTTTACTCTTAGTGGCCACGATGAATGTGAATCAAGTGGCCACGATGAATGTGAATATTTCCTGATATGGTTACATAAAACAGATCAATAGATATCACATTCGATGACTACTTGAAGAATAATTGAATCGTAAAAACTCTTCAAAAATTAGTTACTTGAATGTTGTTTACAGGTTTATCTAGATAAACAGAAATCTGAATTTCAATCAAAAATTTTGTGTATGTTCAATCTGATGAAACAGATTAACAGATTACATTATCAATATGTAATAAATATGTATATTCCCGAGATTCTAAATTGTAATGAAAAGCTATTGAACTGTTCGCGCAGCAAAAAGAACATCGGACAGATTATTTACATAAAACAGTTTAATTTCTCTTTTTTCTTTTATTGATTTGTTGAGTTTTTGTTTTGTTTTGTTAAATATTTTATTCTTTTATTTTATTCGTTTTCCAAAGAAGTTGAGCTTATATTCTTAAAATATGCCTAAATTTGATAGCAACGAATAGAGTTAAATTCCTTTTTGTAAAATCATTTCTCAAGCCCCACCAACTTTTAGAGGCAGGAGCCGCCACTGCGTGTATGCAAAATGCAGATCAATCGGAAACCAGGAAGTGGGTCAAATTCCAACTTCCAAGTTTTTATTACATAGTTACAAGTGAAGTTAATAAAAGCGTATTAAAAAAACGCGAATTACCGAATTCAAGTTCAGTTTTGTCTATGGTTTGTTTTGAAATGCAACACGTTCAAATTGAACGTCAATTGTTAAATTATGTGAAGTTTATTTATTTAGCAATAAATTTTGTAAATTTGAAGAATCTACATTGAGTATAACGAATAATTTAGAGAATTTTTTATTAAAAATCGTTTTTTGTTACTCAACAACAAAATCAACAACAAAAAAATTTCAAAATGTCATATTCGTGTATTGTCATCGGGAATACATATGCCTGCAAAGTTTCATCCATTTGCATTGAGAAAAAGACGGTAAAATTAATGTTACGTTACGTTTGACCCATATGAGTGAAGTAAAGAAAAGCGTTTAAAAAAATTATATAAGAATCAACATACCTTCCTTGATCACCGACATAATACACTTCCATAGATTTTATCGTTAAACGTTAGAACTGGCATACGTTATTGCAGAAGTAATATTTTGCCTAAACCATAGAGTCAGTCAGTCAGCAACTTAATATTTCTTCAGGTGATCTGATGAATTATTACAACTACGATGATACAATTTTTTTTTTTTTTTGAAAATATCCACCTTTTGAAAATCGAATTTTGAGCAGAACCTTCTATGAGCGAGCCCCAGTGTGCGTCGTCCACCCACCTTAATGGTAGTGGGGAAAATTCAAAACCTGGGTCATTCCATATCAAATCAACCAATTTTTAATTAATTTTGGACTTCATGGACTTCAAATCATCTAATTTTTTTATGTGAGTTTCTCGTGCGAACTAAAAAAAAAAAAACTAAATTTTCAGATTTTTTTTAGTTATAAATTTTCGAAAAATCTAAAATCGCAATATTTTGATAAATTTTGAAATCTTTCAATTGGTCTAGTTCAAAAACCATTTCACATAGGAAGCTGAAAGTGGTACAAATTTCTTCAGCTTTAGCTTTGGCCACTGAATTATGATCTCCCCTTTACCTTGCTTTCGTGGATTATGAGAAAGCGTTCGACTTGGTTAATAGGATCTTTATATGGCAAGCACTATGGCAACGTGGACTGCCTGATAAAATAATATAATTAATAAAAGCCTTATACGAATCCGAATGCAGAGTTCTCCATAACGGAAAATTATCCGACAGCTTTCAGGTGAGCTCAGGAGTACGACAAGGATGCCTACTTTCGCAATTGCTATTTCTTATAGTAATAAACGACATTCTTGTCAACACTCTAGATATTACAACGGCATACAATGGGGTTTGCTAGACCACCTTAAGGATCTCTGGTGGATGATATCTGTTTGCTGCCCCACAGACACCAGGACCTCAAAAACATGTTAAACAATTTGGCAATAAAAAGTAATCCAGCAGGCTTAGGCTATATCAGAATAAAACCAAAGAAATAAATGCAAACACCATTGAACGGACAGCGCTGAATAACCGTGATGTGGAATTGATAGATAAATTCTGCTACCTCGGTAGCATTATTACTGAAAATGGCGGGGCAGAAGAAGACGTCGAATAAATAAAGCACGAGGGGCATATGCATGCCTGTTCCGCATATGGAGATCAGCACAGACCTAAACTAACACCAACTTGCGGCTGTTCAACTCCAACGTTAAGTCAGTTCTTTTGTACGGTTGCGAAACATGGAAAGTCGCCCAATTCATCACAGGGCGCCTACAAGTCTTCTTCAACAGATGGCTGCGTCGTATCCTAAAAATCTGCTGGCAGGATAGAGTTTCAAACGAAGAACTATGGCGCCGTGCCGGCCAAGAAAGGATAGACGAACAAATCGGGCGAAGGAAATGGAATTGGGTTGGCCACACCTTGCGACGCGAAAACGAAAATCTAGCCAAACAGGCCCTAGACTGGAATCTGCAAGGATCCCGTCGAGTCGGAAGACCTAGAACAACGTGGAGGAGAACTCTACTTGAAGAAGCCGCAACAACTGGGAGATCCTGGTCGGCAACAGCTTTGAGGTGAGCTCAGGAGTACGACAAGGATGCCTACTTTCGCCATTGCTATTTCTTATAGCCTATTTATAGCTATTTCTTGTTCGCCTCTAATTCTTCCTTACCGGAAACTGATACGCTTCCCCCGGTTCTCGAACGCAACGCCCATTCAATGGACGGAATTTTCTTCAGGACTCGCGAGGTGTACAAGTGTCTCAAAGTGCTCGACGTCAATAAATCCACTGGCCCCGACAATATCCCCCCTATGGTACTCAATAAATGTGCCTCACCCCTGGCTAAACCTCTGCGCAAACTTTTCGCCCTGTCCTACTTCTCCGGAGTTTATCCAAACTCTTGGAAACTAGCTCATGTTCAGCCCATTCCCAAAAAAGGTGAAGCCAGCGACCCTTTAAACTACCGCCCAATAGCAATTACTCCTGTTCTCTCCAAAATCATGGAGACAATAATCAACAAAAGGCTGATGAAATATCTGGAATCCAACCAAATTCTACACGACAGGCAGTACGGCTTTAGACCGAAAAGATCTACTGGCGACCTTCTTGTGTGTCTGACTGAGGCCCTCAACCAAAACATCCATCGCTTCGGTGAGTCTGGTCTTGTTGCTCTAGATATTTCCAAGGCTTTCGACAGAGTATGGCATCTCGCTCTGTTGTCTAAACTCCAAGCTATTGGTATCGACTCAGTTCTAAAGAACTGGATTGAGAGCTTTCTTTCTGGCCGTTCAATCAAGGTAGTATTGGATGGCGTCGAATCCAAACCTCATTCCATCACGGCCGGCGTCCCCCAAGGCTCTATTCTCTCACCTACCCTCTTTCTCATATTTATTAATGACCTGCTCTCAATCCCCTCCAACCCACTTCACAGTTTCGCCGATGACGGTACTCTGCGTTACTCCCACACCTTTGATAATACAAGACAAGCGCGTGCCAGACCTTGTCCCGTCGACCGTGAACTCATGTCCAATTCTATTAACGAGGACATTGAACTCATTCTTGCTTGGGGCCGCAAGAATCGTGTCGAATTCAACGCATCGAAAACAAAGTACTGTCTTATCTCTACAAAAACCTGCACCACCCGTCCCTCCATCTCAGTGGACAAAATGAATGTAATGGCTGACCCATCTCTTAACATCCTAGGCGTAACCTTATCATCAGATCTGCGATGGAACAATCACATATTCCAAAACGCCAAACAAGCTTTCCAATGCCTGGGATTCCTCAAGAGATGCAAGTTCCTCCTCCAGTCATCTGCTCTGGCTACAATTTACAAGTCCTACATTCGGCCCCGCCTTGAATACAACTCGTATATTTGGGCGGGAACCCCAAAAACCACCTTGGCTTGGCTCGACAAGGTGCAAAATCGCGCCATCAAACTCATTGGCGATAGCACCCTTTGCTCCTCCATCGACTCTTTAAGCCACCGTAGGAATGTTGCAGCACTTAGCAAATTTTACCGCTATTACCATAGTGAGTGTTCCACCGAAATTAGAAACCTCCTGCCTACACGGCAATTTTTTTCCCGCAACACAAGACTAGCCAACTCGGCTCACCCCTTCACCCTTCAGCCCTCCCCTTCGCGCACATTACATTTTAGTAGTTCGTTTATAAATAGAACAACTCGGTTGTGGAATTCTCTTCCGCAGTCGGTGTTTCCGAGCTCATATAACATCTCAGAGTTCAAACGCAAGGTTCATAGACATCTACTCACGCACCCTCCAGACCCCTAACCTATCCCTTCTCCTCTATCCTTCAAAGCAAGCTTACTACTAGAGACTGGCCATGACTCGAACGACATGACAAACTAGTAGTACAAAGGGTAATTCCTAAGCTTGACTTTACCACATAAAAAAAAATCATCTTCTTACATTGCTAGATAATAGAACAGGCGGCATACAATGGGGTTTGGTAGACCGCCTTAAGGATCTCGACTACGCCGATGATATCTGTTTGCTGGCCCACAGACACCAGGACCTCAAAAACATGTTAAACAATTTGGCAACAGAAAGTAGTCCAGCAGGCTTAAGGCTAAATCCGACTAAAACTAAAGAAATGCGGACACATTTTGTTGAAGATTAATCCCCTCGTGTATCATTCTCTTTTTTTAGGTGGTTCCGCGATGGAACAGACATTGTGTTACACTCACAGTCAAAACATTGGTGTACACAGTTTTTTATACCCAGTCCAAATAGACATTGAAATGCCGCATAAATCAGGAATAGCTAAAAATTGGAGCAGCTCTTAAAAACATGTTTATAAATGAAATGTCTAATATCTTCAAACATCGGTGGGACCAAAAAATTTATTCAAAAGGTCAAAAAATCAGTTTCCAAATATGCGTCTCTTAAACGTTTAGGAATTATAGCCAGGTCCGATGGGAGCGGGCGTGCAGAGAGTACAACGCTTTCAGGGGGGCGGCAGACACAGAAGGATTTTTTTTTACTTCACTAATTTTAGCAGCTCCTCACCTCGTACCTACACCTTGCCGCGGTGGTGGGGCTTGCGAGTCTCGTAGTAGCGTTAGGCTATGTCGGCGGTAGCTAGCTGGTAACCAGCAAGCCACTGGTAGGGACACCCATGCCGAACAGGCTAATTGCGAAGAGGCCAGACTAAGCTAGGTACATCCACTTTCCCCCACCTTTTCTCTCTCTCCTTTTCCTTTCCCCTCGCCATTTCCCCACTTCTAAGCCAAGGTGTTTACCGTGCCGATGGCTGCATGGCCAGCCAGTGGTTAAAGAGTGCTGGTCGCGAACGGTTCCCTCCGATGCCCGGGCAAGGTCGGAGAGTACAAGTGCCTTATCCTGGTAAGCGGCTCTGGCAGGATGGACCCCTCTTTCCGCACTACTCGTGGGACTTTTATGGAAAAACCCAAACCCAAAACAACAACAAAAACAACCGCCTCCAGTTCGGGGGCTCCCAAAACCACACCTACTGCCTGCAAGGGCAACGAGGTGGATAAAAGGGAAAAAGGAGCTTTAGACTCTAATCCGGAGCTCCCCACTCCCTCTAAGCCAATTGCTTCAACAGAAGCAGGCCCTTCCACTGCACCTGTGCAGTCTTCCAATGCCTCTAAGGAGGCTATAAAAACTAAACAGCCTGGGTCTAAAGGCGCTCCACCATCAAAGGTGAAGTACCAAGACCAACGCAGCGCCCAGAGAATCCTTGCTCGATTCAAGGGAACTGCAAAGGGTGAAATCACCGAGAAGCAACAAGCTTCGCTAAGGTGGGCGACGCGGGTTGTCAGCGAGCAAACTTCGCAAACTGGCAACCCAACACCAAAGCGTCAGAGGTCCCTTGAGGAACCTAATCACCCTGAGGCTAAACGTAGCAGGAACACTTCCGTACATCCTGCTACGACTAAGACCTACAGCCAAGTGCTGGAAGGTCAGATCGTGATCGCCGTCATCGACGAAAACGATCCAGATGGCACCATTTTGCCTGATAAATGGAGGAAACTTGAGGTCAGGCTCGCGACAATTTTCCTCCCAATCCTTCAGGAGCATCCTGGCACTGCTCCTCACTGTCGCGATAGCGGATGGTTTCAGGGCCGCGTGAAGCTCATCGCTTGTGCCGATCAGAGATCTGTCGATCTCTATAGGATAGCAATATCCAGAATTGGGGAAGCATGGCCAGGCGCCAAACTCAAGGTCGTTATGAAGGAGGAAATCCCGAATCGGCCAAGAGCGCGTTCCTGGATCCCAGCAGAACCAGCCGAACCTCAGGCTATTCTGGATATTATTCGGTTGAGTAACCCACAGCTACAGACGTCTTCGTGGAGGATTACGAAACTGGAGGACCCTAAAGGCGACGGCCGAGCAGTTACATTAGTAATTAGCGAGGAGTCGCTGGGACCTTTGGCGAAATCTGAAGGCGTCATAAGCTATGGGTTTTCTTCAATCACCCTGAGGCTATACAAAAAAGACTCTTTGCCCCAGAGTGGAACGGTTTCAACTGCTCCACCTGTGGCTCCAGTTGGTGAGCCCTCGGGCACTGCGGGTGTTACAGGTACGGATGTTTCTGATTCCAACGTACCTGGCACTGCGGGTGACACAGGTACGCAAGTAGCTGAACCCAATGTGCCTAGTATTGCGGATGCTACAGGAACAGGAGTAGCTGATCCTAAGGTGCCTAAGGATACTCACCTACCAACCCTGGGTTCAAACGACCCTCTCTTCTTATCCTCTGAGGATTCTAACTTCTCAGTTCCTTCACCGTCAAGGACGGAGGATGAACTGGGTGACTTTGCCCAACTTCTTTCGGTGGGAGATGATGATATTACTCTCACACCGGAAGAAGACGAGGCTGATATTACGGTGATCGAGATTGATCCAACTACTCCCAAACACGATGTTGAGAGTAGCGCAGATTAATCTCCATCACAGCAAGGCTGCATCCGCCAGCCTATGCTTACGCCTTTCTAAGGCCGATATAGATGTCGTCCTGGTACAAGAGCCTTGGATTGTCCGGGGCCTTGTATGCGGAATCAGGACTCCTAAATACAGGTTGTTGTATCCCAGAAATGGGGAAGGTAAGCCAAGAACCTGTTTAATTGTTAAAAATGACCTTAACGCTTTTATGTTGTCTAAATTTAGCAATGCTGATAATGTACTGGCCTGCTTGGACAACAGGAAAGGCGGTAGGCCTACGTGGATTGGATCTGTCTACCTACCATACGAGGGAAATTTGGACAGCTCCAGTCTCTTTGTTGCCGCAAAAGAAGCGGCTAGTCGTGGAGCCAGCCTCATCGTTGGATGTGATGCGAATGCTCATAACACCGTTTGGGGCAGCTCTGATACAAATATAAGAGGTGAGTTGCTTTTTGATTTATTACTCCAACACAACCTCTTGCTATGCAATAGGGGAAATGAACCCACGTTCATCACAAGGGTAAGACAAGAAGTCTTGGATATTACTCTTGTTTCCCCAGATCTGCTCAACCGTGTGGAAAACTGGAGAGTATCCAGTGAACACTCCTTTTCTGACCACAGAGTCATCCTTTTTAATATCAATATGTGCTCAACTGTGAAGAAAGCCCCTGGTTACAGGAATGTCCGGAACACAGACTGGGCCATATACAGACAAGTAGTGGAAAGATCCCTCCCTGAGGACGTTCCCACCCACCCTTGGAATGCTGAAGATCTCGAACATCAAGTGACAAATCTCAGTAACCTCCTGAATAACGCATTAGAAGCAGCCTGTCCCATTAGAAAATATGGGGGTAAAACCAAACCCCCTTGGTGGAACAGCAGACTTCTCAAACTAAGGTCTGAAAGCAGAAAGGCCTTCAATAAGGCCAAATGGTCAAATTTGGCTTCGGACTGGGACAACTACAAAAGTCGTCTCAGGGAGTTCAAATATGAACTGCGAAACTCGAAAAGGGAATCCTGGAAGACCTTTTGTGCGACAATAGAAGGTTTTTCGGATGCCGCAAGAATGAGAAAAGTTCTCTCGAAAAGCCCAATGTGCCAAGAAATGCTGCAACAAGCAGACGGTACATGGACCACAAGTAGTCAGGAGTCATTGAAACTCCTACTCGATACTCACTTTCCTGGCTCAACATCTCGCTGCATCTGCAGAAACAGGTTTTGAGGGTCCAGCTAGCGCACATAACTTAGGCACCATTGACAGATTGATAAACAGGGATTTACTCCTGTGGTCCATAGAAGGTTTCATGCCTTATAAAACACCGGGACCAGATGGAATTTATCCCATTGAAATTCAGAAAGTCAGTGACCTAATTCTGAATTGGCTCGCAGCCATCTATAGGAGCTCCCTTAGCCTAAGCTACATTCCAACATCCTGGAGAGTAGCGAAGGTGGCTTTCACTCCGAAAGCGGGTAAAATCTCCTACCACAATCCAAAAGACTTGAGACCTATATGTCTCACATCCTTTCTCCTCAAGATACTAGAAAGACTTGTGGAGATCCATGTTAAGCAAAGCATTGATAAAAAACTGCTTTCTCCCTCGCAGCATGCCTACACGAAAGGTAAATCAGTAGACACTGCTCTCCACTCTTTGGTAGCGGTCATCGAAAGATCCCTTGAATTCAAGGAATTCACGTTGGCTGCTTTCTTAGATATTGAAGGTGCGTTCAACAATGTTGAACCCTCTGCGGTCACGAGGGCACTCCAGCGTCTGAATGTTGATAGGTGCTCCAGGTCCTTTATTGATCAGCTGCTAGGGTGCAGGGTCATAAAGTCTAGCCTGGGGCTTTCGGAAGAAGTCAGACGGGTCAAAAGAGGCACACCGCAAGGTGGGGTCTTATCGCCGCTCCTTTGGAATATGACAGTCAATGAAGTACTGATAACTCTAAAGGAGTCTGGGTGCAACACGGTGGCCTATGCTGATGATATTGTGCTGGTGGTGACCGGCAAGTACATCTCAACAATAAGAGATATAATGCAACAAGCATTGAATACTCTTTCTCATTGGGCCACTACAAAGGGTCTCGGCGTCAACCCAGCCAAGACTGAAGTAGTGCTCTTTACAAAGAAGCATAGACTTCCCAATTTTCCTTCTTTAAGACTTTGTAATGAAACACTGCATATAAAGGAGGATGCGAAATTTCTAGGTCTCATACTCGATAGGAAACTAACGTGGAGACCGAATCTTTTAGAAAGAGCAAATAAGGCCAAAACAGCTCTCTTCTTATGCCAGAGAACGATCGGAGTCAACTGGGGCCTTAAGCCCCGCATCGTCCACTGGCTCTATACAGCCGTAATCATACCTATACTTATGCATGGCATATCGGTATGGTGGACTGCATTACAGAAGATTACGTATCATAAGATACTGGAAAGGGTCCAAAGAACAGCTGAGCTGTGTATCAGTGGTGCAATGAGAAGCACCCCTACAGCTGCGCTGGATGTCTTATTGCATCTTACCCCTTTGGATATACACGCCGAGCAAATGGCAGTCTGGACGGCTGCCAGGACAAAGGCTTCTCTTGGATGGACTCCATACTCATATGGCCATTCATCCATCCTTAGGAAGTTCGCCACCACTGCGAACAACCTAGATTATACTACACCTACGTGGACCTTGGAGAAAGGTTTCAATACCATCATTCCGGCCAGAGATGACTGGACAGATGGTGTTATCCCAACTGGGTCATTATGTATCTTCACAGATGGCTCAAAAATTGGGAATAATGTAGGCTCTGGTATCTTTTCTGAGGCATTAAATATAAATACCTCTCTTCGTCTACCCGACCATTGCAGCGTCTTCCAAGCGGAAGTCACTGCGATCTGGGAGGCTCTCGAATGGCTGAAGATAAATAATATATCTCATAAGAATATATGTATTCTATCGGATAGCCAGGCGGCCCTCAAGGCTCTTAATTCTGTCGTCACAACATCCACGACTCTTCTGAACTGCCGCAGGTCTCTGTGTGAGACTGCCACTCAGTTTGATATAACACTGTGTTGGGTTCCTGGACACAGTGGGATTAGGGGAAACTGTAGGGCAGATGAGCTTGCTAGACAGGGAACCGAAGTGGAAAGGACACCCCACTTAACCCGAATGGGAATGCCCTTAGCCACCTATAAACTAGCTGTGAGAAAAATCAGCTTAGCTCGAGCCGGGCTGAGATGGACCACAGCAACGGTTTGTCGCACTCTTCATGCAATGTGGCCAACTTTGGATGCAAAGCGTTCAAAATCTCTGGTTCAGTTGAACAAAAAGGAGATAAGCCACGTGGTAAAGGTGCTGACTGGTCACTGTCCCTTCGGCCCACACGCCGAAAGATTAGGACTCCCCCACAACGACTTATGCAGAAGTTGTGGTAATGAAGAAGAGGAAGAAACTGTCTCCCATCTTCTCTGTACATGTCCCGCCCTAGCAAGGAAAAGAGGGACCTTCCTTGGCTCACCTTTCCTTGATGGATTGAGCGAGCTGCAAAATATTGGTGTCTCTAGACTCTGTCGCTTTATCAAAAGCTCGAAATGGCTTGAAATGGCCTGAACTATGTCCCAATACCAGAATGGCATCACAATGGGCCCAATGGCGTGCCTAAGTGGGCTCCCTGGTGGGGGCAGCCATTACAACCTAACCTAACCTAATTTTAGCAGCTATACAAATTTAAGGAGACTGAATAATATTAAAAACATGTCCATAAATCTGCTATTATAATATTAACTTACGTTTTCAAACCTGTTTTAATCTTACCAGATTTCTTAACAGACAACGCACAGGAATCCAGGTTTCGAAATCGATAAAACTTTCTAAATAACTAGCAAAATATGTCTACTATTGTACAATGCCATAAAGAAACAAATTT
>CATLJY010000529.1:0-40016 GCA_949987705.1 Thereva unica | reverse complement strand
GGTGGGTCAAGTTACGTTTTCCCAGATTAAGGTGAAAAGCTAGCCCCTAGGAGATTTTACCAAACGTGGGAATCGTTGAGGGTTTTTGTTTTATGCAATCTCGCATATTTCGTGGACATGTGTGAAACATCTTTGCAGATTAAAAAGTTGTTCTTGAACTTCTCCCAACGTAACTCGATACCTTTGCTGATAAGGTATTGGGTTTTCGTTCGGTACTTGAGCTGGCGAGTTTCAAGGCATTTGTTTTGTTTAGGTTTTTTTTTTTTGAATTATTTTATGTAACAAATGGCGAAAAGTACAAAAAGGTATTGGACACAGAAGTGAATATGAAAGTTGTCGTAAATGCACGATTATTGGGAGCGTCAACTTTGTCGAAATGTTTACTGAAATGAGCTCGTGATATATGAAAATAACTTAAATAATAGAAAAAACAAGACTATTGAACAAATTAAATATTGTATTACAATAACTATCTTCACCTAGATTAAGTCTTTCTTTTCCTAACACTTACACACCAGACCATTAAATATTTAGTCATGCTTTACTTTATCTATATCTATAAAAATCCCGTGTCACAGTGTTTGTTACCGTACTCCTCCGAAACGGGTTGACCAATTTGCATGAAATTTTTTGTGTATATTTGGTAGGTCTGAGAATAGGTCGTACGCTATTTTTTATACCTTTAACCAAAAAAACAGCTGCAAAATAAAAACAAAAATGGTAATTTTAGGAATTTTCACTTCATTTTAGTTTCAATAGCTTCATGGCCTACCTATTGTTTGACAAATGTAAAATTGTCATTAAATTGAATTATTACATTTAATGAAAATTTCAAATTTACGCAGCTGTCAAACAATAGGTAGGCCATGACGCTATTGAAACTAAAATGATCCATTGCGGCCGTCTCAAGAGGGCGGTGTACCACTTTCTTCACAACCACCTCGACATGGGTATCAAATGAAAGGGTATGATAAGTAGAATACAATAAGCAATGTAGTATACAAAATATATCTTTAGATCCATGGCGGCCGTCTCAAGAGGGCGGGGTACCACTTTCTTCACAACCACCTCGACATGGGTATCAAATGAAAGGGTATGATAAGTAGAATACAATAAGCAATGTAGTATACAAAATATATCTTTAGATCCATGGCGGCCGTCTAAAGAGGCCGGATTACCGCTTTCTTCACAATCCCCTCAACATGGGTATCAAATGAAAGGGTATGATAAGTATAATACAATAAGCAATGTAGTAGACTCAGTATACCGATTGATGGCGGCCGACGCAAGACCCATGTTCTTTGAGGCATTTCATCTGTGTAAAATTCATATCTCGATAAATATTAAGTCAATGGATGGTTTTTATTGTTTACTATTGACTTATGGGTGCAGCGTAGGCGCACCGGGTCCCAGCTAGTTTATATATAATATTTCTAATTTTGATTTTATGTATCTATAATTGAGTGTAATATTGTTGCTCCTTGTTAGATCAAATTTTTTTTCATTCTTGTGTTGGATATTCCGTGAGTTGGTTCCGGTAATTTGTTGTTCCGTTAGGTTACACGGTCGTTTATAACATCGTTTGTACAAAGCGAGGAGTATTGGCCATTACTGCGCGCTTTATTGTTATCTTGAGCTTCATACATATGTACCTAAAAATAAAATAATGTAACATTGATTGAATTGAATGTGATCATTTAATGCTAATATTTGACAAGGACAGCTAACTATTGTCGTGGTTGATAAGTATTCATTGTATTGTTTGTGTTGATGATTACAGGATTATTAAATGATTATAAATACTAGAATGTCCAGGTGGTAAATTTTTTTTTGTGGAATGGTTGAGGCGGGGGTCATTCTGTAGTGACCGCGTAAAGTTTAATTACCAAACTTTACGCAATGTCACACAACAACTTCCGACACGATCAAAACGATCAGTCGGAACACTCCATCGATCACCGAACGAAAGTTCAGTGATCTCGCCGTTCCATATCGAGATAGCCAATTTCCGGCATCTCCGTTTTGGCACTCTCTCTCTTGCGACCCGTCCATCGCCACAAAACAAGATTAAAGCCGCAGTCCGCGTGTTAATCAAATAACCAAATAACAGTGACATATAAATATATATATATACCAATATTTAGATATCCAATTAAATGACGTGTAATAATAATATATAATAACTATATAAAGTGTTAATAAATAACATACATTTATATAACAAAAACGTGTCTTAATTAAATAGTACAGTTTACTACAGTAAACGTATAATATAGTACCGTTTACTACATTGGTGACTCCGGACGCTAACACGCATTAATCTCAAAAATTTTAATTTATATTTATATAAAAGTTTGTGAAAAATCGTCGTGAACTAATAAAACAAGAAATCCTACAAATAAAAATTTGTTATAACGGAATAATTAAAAAACACACGAAAACGGTTTCGAAAATATTATATTTGAGAAGAAGAAAGATAAATAATAAAAAAGCTAACATTTTAATTACTACTATATAAAACAATTTTGTTTCAAAACCACGAAATTTTGTGGTATATGATAAATAACAATAATAAATAGATCCTCAAAATTTTTTAAATAAAGTGCAGTTGACCTGCAGCAGTTATTTTTCATCAGCTATTCTTCATCAGCTATTCATCATCAGCTATTCATCATCAGCTATTATTCATCATCACAACAAAGCTAAATATACAAATATTTTATTGTTTATTAATTTTAAATTTGCATGCAAACTAAAAATTGATAGTGTTAAGTATTTTGGATTAGTAGAAACTATAAAGAAGTTTTCTGGTTTTGCATCATTGATGTTTTTTTTAATGAAATTTTTTCTATCGAATTTTTAGTAGTTTTGAATACAAAAGAAATTATTTCGTTGCATTGGAGCACAATATCATAATTGAATTTTATCAACACATGTTCTATTCCATTTAGAGTGCTAAATCAAGTTCATTGACATTTGTTTTTTTATAAATATAATCGAAAATTTACTCTGGATTAGATTTAAGTTTACTTTCATATATACTTATTATACATATTTTAGGAACATATTTTGCATGCATTTGATTTATACCTTATTATTTAAACAAATATTTACCATAAAATTTTACTTATTATACATATAGGTATATGTACATATATATGCATATAGATTTTTTTCTTTTCTCTTACATTTTACCATTACACTGAGAGAGAAATCAGGTGTTTCGAGTTTTCTCACATTTCTTTTGGTTTTTGTTGTCTGGCAATCGTTTTTATTTCGATCCGTTTTTTTTATAAATTTTGGTTTTTTTTCTCATTCTCGAATTTTAAAAGAAAAGTTTTATTTTACAAAATGTCAAGAACGGAAGAAAATGATATGGACATAGGGAACGTTCACAGAGAGGAGCCAAAACCTGGAACTTCTGGGGTTGATGCCACTTCGGTGTCAAAACTAGACATACCGAAGTTCTGGGTACACCAGCCCGCCTCTTGGTTTTACCAAGCCGAAATAATGTTCAAGTTGGCGGGCTGCAAATCTAATAGTGGCAAGGTCTACAACGTTATGGCCGCATTACCGGAAGAGGCGGTAACGGCGATGCGGCTTAGCACCGTAGACCACGCCACCTCCTCCTATGAAGATATAAAACAGCATCTGCTCGAGAAGTACGGCACTTCGGAGAAACGCCGACTCGAGCAGTTGCTGTCAGTGCAAGAGCCTGGAGATCGGAAACCTTCCGAGTTTCTCCAGGCTCTCAAAGCACTAGCGGGGGGATCGTCGGCGGTCAATGACGATCTGATTCGGAACCTGTGGGAGCGAAGGCTTCCACAGGCCATCCAGATAACATTGGCCACAGCTGCCGACCAAAGCCTAGCCGGATTGGCCGCCACGGCGGACAAGGTATGGGAGGTGCTTCCACACGGAGGCGCCTCATACGCGTCCGCCGTCCGCGCAGCTCCAGCCAACGCGGAGCCCACATTGGTGGCGCTGCAAAGCGCCATCAATAGACTGACAGCCCGGCTGGATAAGCTGGACCGAAATCCGCGTAAGCCGAGAAGCCGAACACCTGCCAATCGACAGGGCGGCTCTCGACAGCCCTCGGCCAATCGGCCACAAGGGGCCAATCAAGCCAGAGGTAGCCTTTGCTACTTCCACTACCGTTACGGTAGTGAGGCACGCACCTGCAAGGCCCCCTGCAGTTTCGGTGGTGGCCAAGCCAAACCGGCGAAGAAAAAGGCCACCACCCATAAAAAAAACTAAAGTTGGGGATCGATTCGAGCGAGCATATAACCGGCCGCTCATATCGTTTATTCGTCAGAGACACCAACAATCGGATGAACTTTCTGATTGATTCGGGCTCTGACGTTTCAATTGTTCCCGCCAAGGCGTTCCCGGCCCATAACGGTAGCCCGAACGTCCTTCTGTACGCGGCCAACGGATCACTGATCCGAACTTTCGGCACAAAGTTGCTTGAACTCGAACTCGGCTTACGCCGACGATACGTTTACAACTTCATTATAGCCGACACCACTAAAGCCATTATCGGGGCGAACTTCTTAACGAAGTTCAAATTGTCCGTCGATTTTGAATATCGGCATTTAGTTGACAAGCGCACGAAGTTTCGCATTAACGTGTGCGCTACCGTCGACTACAACCCCGAAACATTTCCATGCCGAGTTATTGGCATATACAAAGAGCTATTAACGAAGTACGCTTCGTTAACAAAACCGCTCAATTTTAACCTTCCGGTTAAACACAATGTGCAACACCACATTGTAACTAAAGGGCAATTACCATTTGTCACCGCTCGGCGACTCCATCCGGAGAAACTGAAGGTGGCAAAGTTAGAGTTCGACCATATGGTCGAATTGGGGATTTGTCGACCTTCGTCGTCCCCCGCAGCATCTCCGCTTCATCTAGTTCCTAAACGGGACTCACATGATTGGAGGCCATGCGGCGACTACCGTCGCCTTAATGCTGTCACTGTGCCGGATAGATATCCGATCCCGCATATACAGAATTTCTCCGTGAATCTTCACGGCTGCACAATTTTTTCGAAGGTTGACTTGGTACGTGCATATCATCACATACCAATCGCCCCAGAAGACGTGCATAAGACTGCACTCATTACGCCATTCGGCCTATATGAGTTTACACGTATGCCATTCGGCTTACGAAATGCAGCCCAAACCTTTCAAAGGTTCATAAATGAAGTTACGAGAGATCTCGACTTCGTTTATGTATACTTGGACGATATACTTATCGCCAGTAAAACCGAGGATGAGCATATCGTTCACCTCGAAGAGCTCTTTAAACGCCTCGATAGCTTCGGTTTAACCATTAAGCTAGAGAAATGCGTTTTTGGTGCAACAGAGATTAAGTTTCTAAGCCACCGCATCACAAAGGATGGAATACTTCCATCCCCCGATCGGGTTCAGGCTATCGTTGATCTCGCACCTCCAACTTCTGTCAAATCGATCCAGAAGTTTTTGGGAATGGTGAATTTCTATCACCGATTTATCCCAAAATTGGCTGAACAGTTGGTGCCGATAAACGAGCATTTGAGAGACCTTCTCAACCGCTCACGTGCCAATAAAGTTTTTGACTGGCCAGCAGAATGTCAGGCGGCATTCCTCAAGGTGAAAACCTCGATGGCTGAAGCAACTCTGCTGAACCATCCGATCGAGGATGCAAAATACAGTCTTACGACTGACGCCTCTGATTATGCAATCGGAGGCGTTTTGGAACAATTCAACGGTCATCGGTGGCAACCTCTAGCTTTTTATTCCAAAAAGCTGTCACCAACCGAACGGAAGTACTCTGCATTCGATCGCGAACTCCTAGCAATCTATGCAGCGATCAAACACTTCCGTTATTTCGTTGAAGGACGCAATTTCGTGGTCTATACTGATCACAAACCACTGGTTCGCGCCCTTCACACAAAGACCGAACGATCCCCTCGACAGACCAGACATTTGGGTCTAATCTCTCAGTTTACCACAGACATCAGACATGTGTCGGGTAAACAAAACGTTGTCGCAGACTACTTGTCACGCTCACTAGCAACCGACAACGTCGACTCGGTCACCTTCGACCTGCCTACACTGGCTCAGGCTCAACAAGGTGACACAGAGTTGAAGTCTCTACAAGAGCACCCCAGCAACGGCTCACGGGTAAAATTAGTTCTCACACCAATACCATTCACCGCCCATCAGGTGTGGTGTGAGACTAGTACAGGCATTCCTAAGCCATACATACCCACTTCCTTACGCAGACTAGCGTTCAACTCCGAACATAGTCTCTCTCATCCTGGTATTCGCGCTACAAGACGAGCCGTTACCAAGAAATACTTCTGGCCATCGATCAATAAAGACTGCAACGAGTGGTCTCGATCATGCCTAGGTTGCCAAAAGTCCAAAGTTTCACGGCATACGAAATCTCCATTTGAAGCTTTTAAGCTTCCAAATAATAGATTTGATCATATCCATATGGATATAGTGGGACCCCTACCCCCATCTCGTGGATACTCTTATATCTTAACGATAGTCGATAGATTCACGCGATGGCCTGAAGCATACCCAATTCGGGATATCTTAGCTTCAACAGTGGCAAAGAAATTCGTCACTGAATTTGTCCCACGATTCGGCGTACCACTAGAGATCACAACCGATCAAGGTACGCAGTTCGAATCGAAACTATTCAATGAAGTTGCCAAATTACTCGGCACTCATAGAATCCGGACCACCGCCTACCATCCACAAGCAAACGGGATGGTTGAACGGTTCCACAGGCAACTTAAAGCAGCCTTAATGGCAAGGGACAACACTACTCATTGGAGTGAAGACTTGCCCTTTGTCTTGTTAGGCATACGCACGGCAATTAAGACCGACTTACAATGCTCACCAGCCGAGCTCGTATACGGTCAGAATCTGAGACTTCCCAATTCGATTTCTATCCCAACGGATGAGAATCCAATTGAAGAATCAGAATTCCTCTCTCGCCTTCGTTCGCATATGCAGAACATTAAGGCAATATATCCTCGGCAGCCCGTCCAAAAGGATGTCTACGTGCCAGAAGCCCTGGAGAACGCCGACTACGTTTTCATACGAGTCGACAGAGTTCGAAAACCTTTCGAACCTCCATATGAAGGCCCATATGAAGTAATCAAACGATTACGAAAACACTTCGTCGTCAAATTGAACGGCACAACCAAGTCGATATCTATCGACAGGCTAAAGCCAGCCTTCGGTTGTGACCGCGACAACGAAGCTAAGCCGACTAAAGCGGTAACATTCCGTTAACGCTACGCTGGGGGGGGAGTATGTAGTGACCGCGTAAAGTTTAATTACCAAACTTTACGCAATGTCACACAACAACTTCCGACACGATCAAAACGATCAGTCGGAACACTCCATCGATCACCGAACGAAAGTTCAGTGATCTCGCCGTTCCATATCGAGATAGCCAATTTCCGGCATCTCCGTTTTGGCACTCTCTCTCTTGCGACCCGTCCATCGCCACAAAACAAGTTTAAAGCCGCAGTCCGCGTGTTAATCAAATAACCAAATAACAGTGACATATAAATATATATATATACCAATATTTAGATATCCAATTAAATGACGTGTAATAATAATATATAATAACTATATAAAGTGTTAATAAATAACATACATTTATATAACAAAAACGTGTCTTAATTAAATAGTACAGTTTACTACAGTAAACGTATAATATAGTACCGTTTACTACAATTCCTTGTCAGGGCATGACGAGGCACAGGCGATGACCGGAGAATGATGGACGCGGGATTCAAGGTTGCACAGGCACAGGTAAGTGGTGAACCAACAGCGGTAAGCCCCTGCCACACACCCCACGACCCCTCCGGCGAGCTAGATAACTCCGTGTGGCCGGCGTAGGAGTTCCGGAATTTTGTTTCCTTTCTTATGTATGGTATTGGCTCCTTGGTCATGCTTTTCCGGGCTTATGGCTAAGGGGGTAATACCTCGCATAAGTGGCGCCCAATATTTTATCGCGCCATTATGCTATTACAAAAATAACATTAGATCAAAGTGCTTATTTAAAAACTGTTTTGGAAAAATTTAATATGCATGATTGTAAACCAGTTAGTACACCATTAGAAAGTAAATTGGATTATTTAGCTTTAAATTCGGATGAAAAATATGACGCGCCCTGTCGTAATCTTATTGGATGTCTAATGTACATTATGATATGCACAAGACCGGATTTGAGTATTGCAATAAAGATTTTAAGTAGATATTTAAATAAAAATAATAAAGAATTGTGGCAATGCTTAAAATGAGTTTTAAGATATCTCAAAGGATCAATTGACCTTAGATTAATGTATAAAAAGGGGGATTATTGCGATATCTTAAAGGGTTATGTAGATTCCGATTGGGGTGGTAACGCACTAAATAATAGAAAAAGTACTACTGGTTATTTATTTCAAATATATATGCACAAAATCTTGGAATACAAAAAGGCAAACATCAGTTGCAGCTTCTTCAACTGAAGCTGAATATATGGCATTATATGGGGCCGTTAAAGAAGCAAAGTGCGTTAAAGTGGTTAAAATCATTAGCTGCTAGTATAAATGTTAATATTATAAAACCTATTGTAATTTATGAGAATAATAACGGTTGCATAAGCATAGCAAATAATCCTACTTGTCATAAAAGAACGAAACATATTGATATAAAATATCATTTTTCTAGGGAAAGAGTAGATAAAAATACAATTAAATTTGAATATATTCCCACAGGTAAACAACTGGCAGATGCTCTGACCAAATCATTACCAGCAATCAAGTTCCTGGAACTCAGAACAGGAATGGGTTTGGAGTGATGCTATTGATCAGCTGAAATTTTGTGTTTTTTCATTTAAATTTAAGGAAATGGGTTGATTAGGTTTTTCTGGGTTTTTCCTAATCCTAGCAACAAATGTTGAGCCATATATTTATGTAATCTCCCAGGGCCTCGGTAGCCTAGGGAGTAAGGCGTCTGACTACTATCCCAGAGGTCCCGGGTTCGAATCCCAGCCAGCCCCACGGTCCTTCGCCTTTTCCACTTTCCCACCTACATAACTTTCCTTCTTTCTTCTTCCCTCTTTACATTCCTGATTCCTTCTGTCATAGCCTTAGTTAGCCCTTCCCCGCTTCACCAAAGCGCATGTCATCGGTTGGTTGATGAGATTCAACTCGTTTCAGGAGGCATAACACTCCAGCGAGTTGTTTCTCGATGCCCCGATGACAAAGTCGCCAGTAATGGTTGGGAGTAGGTGGACTGCAAAATATCGCTGGTAGGTTGTGACAGTTCCTTTCTTCCCCGACTAGAGCTGCTGTTCGACATTGCACTCTATGAAGAAAATAGATTGTCGACACAGTATAAAGGGCGTTTCCTGTGACTCTAGTCTTTCACATAAAAAAAAAAAAAAAAAGATAAATATGTCTGTATTCATTGAAGTAAAAATGAGTATGGTTTCACTCTATAATTTTTTTTTTTTTGATATTTAAAAGTTCATTATGTTATACTATTATTTAATTTAAATTTATTTATTTTATCAAAACAGTAGGATCATCTTTGAGGGGGCGTATTGGAATAAGCAATTATTATATGTATTGCTTTCCCTACTACTACTACTCTACAAAGATTAATCTCCTTCTTACAAGCAGGCACTGATTTTATTAATTAATTAATTTTGTAATTAAAGTTTTTGTTTTTAGTTTTTCGAGAATTTCTAATACGTGCAGACGGAAATTAAATATAGAAAATTATTTTAAAAGAGAAGTACTCCCAAAAGTCCCATTTCTAATATGTTGTAATAAATGTTTCTTTTAACAATGGCTCATTATTTTTATTGTTTAGTAGCAAAATGTTTTCTTTTTAAATTTACCTACAGTTTAAAAAATATAATGTAGGTAAATGACGCGTTTTAGGATTTTTTTTGATTAAACTCCTATATCTATTGGTAATCGAATTTAATTGATTCTACACTCCTCATATGTTTTGTCCAGCCCCAGATCCCCGCCTAGGCCTACAAGATCCCGGCCTAGGGGCCCCACCTACCCAGCTACCCCGACCACTTCTGACGGCAGGCGGAAATTGGATTATAGAAAAAATAACACAAAACTCCATTAATTGGCGACTTATTGCCCAATCTGGCAACACCCAACACTGTACCGGACCAGGGATCTGTTCAAGATTTCTGCTATGGTAGCAGCAGTTTTCAGATAATTGAGCACTTCACAGGCAGAACGGAGGCGCGGATCTGCTTATGAGGAGTTAGCAAAAAGTTTGACTTTCTTACTAAACCGAATCGTGTGTAAAGCATGTAAAGACATCCGTGAAGGATCCAGGAAACTTACAGCTTTCTATCCGAAGGATTTGGATGAGACTTTGGAAAACGAGTGTCTGCACATGCGAGCTCATTTGTCGTCCGATGAGGTTATCAGGTTATCGTCACTGGACTTATACCTATTGGAAAAAGGCTTCTTGGATATTTATCCAAACGTTGAAACTGCGCTTCGAATGCTGTTGTGTACATCAGCGTCAAACTGCTCGGCAGAACGGTAATTTTCAGCGCTAGAGAGGCTAAAGAATGGAGAAGATCTACTATAGAAGAGAACAGGCTAAATTCACCCTCTATAATGTATACTATATAGAGTCAGAAATAATGCAGTCTATAGACTATGATGACATCATCTATTCTTTTGCACAGAAGAAAGTTCGCCGTATGATTCTACAAAGTCTGCTAAAATTATATTATATTTTCTATACCTGTAATAGTGCATTTTATTTGCTAAATTTCTAAAATGGGTTCACGATGAGGGGCCCCAAATGTCAAGTGCCTAGGGGCCCTGGTTCTCTGGCCTGGTCCGTCGTAGTTTTTGATATAGGCCTATCCCAAATGAGAAGTGAAGTGAAATGAAGCTGGCTACAATTGCATATGATTGAATCAGAATGACACAATTAAAGTTAAGGTTCAAGAAATATTCGTGCAACTCAAATTAATTTCGCGTAAATCGCAGTATCAAAAACTCACGTACACCAAAAACGTTAATTTTATTAAAAATGAAAATTCAACTTTATTAACAAATTTATTCGGCTTCAAACAATACTAAATTCTAATTAGATTCTTTGCGGTATTCGCTACAATTTCGTCGCGATCAAATTCAAAAGTTACAAATTCAAAAATCAAAATTCAAAATTCAAGAGACAAGAAAAATCTGTTGCTTACTTATATAGCAAAAGTCTACGTGACTACAGCACTTTGACCGCAATTTTCACAAATCAGTTATTACCGCTGCATCGGTTTTCTTGTTTACTCCACCCACATCTTTCCCCTTTTCATATTAATTTCAATTCAATTCAATTAATTTCGAGTTCGAATTGTTTCTGTTACATCCTGGAACCACCTAAAATGAACAAACCACAAAGAAATCAATCTTCAACAAAGTTACGAGAATACTTATCTGACGACCAAGGGTTCCAGAAGGTTGCGTCAATCAGCCCCAGCGACGACATCGGCAAAGGAGTCATCGTAACCTAAAATGACAGAATTATTAGCATTAGTTTAAGAAAAAGAAATAATATGTAACAAAAATTAATAACATGTAACAAAACACTGACCTGCACCAATAAACACGTAACATATAATTGCGAAACAAATAACGCGAAACAAAAAAGAAACACTGACCCACTGACCTAGTATTTGCACATAACTTAGAACTGTCACTTCGACAGTATAACAAATAACTTGATATTAATTGTTATACTTACCAGTATAACAATTAATACAGCTTTTAATCTCAATATTAATTATCACCGATAGATGGCTATCGATAATATTGAATATATGCAAATAAATATAAGAAAAGGGATAGATATATTAACGGAGACGTGCAACAAGTCACGTACACGAAATAGGAAAAACGGTTAGACAAATTTTTCGGGAAAAGGAATAAAAAGTGCAAGTCAGTCGTTTTACAGACTTTCGGCATGGTAGATTTTTTTCGGCAACATTTTTCGGCCTTTATAATCAAAGAATTTGTTTGCAAAAATTAAACTAGTTAAATATATTTTCGGCATAATTTTTTCGATCTCTATAAATAAGAAACTTTTGTGAAATAAACGAGTTATTTATATCGAATGATACCTTTCGGCTTTTTATTTAAATTTTCATCGTTTATTAAAGTTTTTGAACCGTACATATTTTTGGTCCTTCGAGCCGGATATATGCGCAGACATATATTCTAAAAAACAAATAAAAAACGTTTTGAAAAATTAACCTGTGAGGTGCTATTCACGCGTGTGAATAATTAGAATAGTGAGACAAATTTATTTAAAGTTCGCGATTAAGTGATAAACAGAAAAATTATAGATTTGAAAAATTCCCTTGTAAGACACGTGCGTGAAAAATTCCATGAGTTAGTGCGAATTAATTTGAGATTTGCGAGTTGGTGACAATTAATTAATTAGAAGAATTATTTTGAAAACTAGTGATAGAATTTTGGATTAAATTACTCGTGAAATTTGTGGAAAACTAGAATATAAAATTTGGTACAATAGTAAGTTCCGTTCAATAAAAACGGCTATAACGGTTGCAGAATTCCCCCTTGACTGATATTAATAGAATTTGGTGAGTCATTTCATTCTTATTTGGTGACGGTTATATCTTTTGCAATGCTGAAAAAATTGATAAAATTACAATTTGGCACGTTTACTGACATAAAACGTGCCCTACGGAATTATAAAAAGGACGGTGCTGATCGAAAAACCACAAGATATATTTCGAATAAATTAGCCATGTTGAAGGAACAATGGGAATCGTTCATGACAACCCATCGCGAAATTATTGTGCTAGATATCCCAAACGATTTGGATGCAACACTTCAAACTTATTTTGTTGAAGAATATTTTTCAATGGTTGAGGAATTTGTGGTAGATTTTAAAACTCTACTTGAAGACGATTTGGACTCTCGTCAAGAGCCCAACACCACCTTAAATTCTACCATGAATAATAGTGAGAGGAAATCTGTTTCGCAAGAAGTTAAATTGCCCAGAATCAATCTGCCGAAATTTGATGGTGATTACAAATCTTGGAAGGCATTCTATGACTTATATTTAACTCTTATTCATAATAACGATTCCTTATCACAAGTACAAAAGCTACATTATTTGAAATCTAGCCTGCAAGGTGAAGCTGAACAGCTTCTTCGACAATTCACCATCACCGATGCAAACTATAAGTCAGCTTGGGAGCTTCTGCAAGATCGATATGATAACCCCCGGCTGTTGATAAAGACTCAACTTAAAATCCTTCTGTCTCAATCGTATGCCAGCAAGGATACAGCAGTAAGCATCCGAAAACTGATGGACACTACCAACGAATGTGTTCAAGCCTTGAATAACCTAGGTATAGCTACAAGGGAATGGGATGTTATTCTCACTTATATTGTAAGTGAAAGATTGTCACCTGATACGAAGAAACTCTGGGAGCAAAGGGTTGGTGCGACACGTGAGTTTCCTAAATTTGATGAATTGAGAACGTTCTTGGAAGCACAATTTCGAGCTCTGGAAGCTTTGGGGAATAATAATGTATCCACATCAAGACAGTCAACTTTTAAACATAGTTTCCAATCAGTGAAATCATATTCGTGCGTTGTGTGCTCCGCTTCTCATCCACTTTGGCACTGTCCGGAATTTTTAAAGCTGGACCATTCTGGAAAGAGGAATATTGTAATTAACAAACATTTGTGTTCAAACTGTTTGGCAAAGGGTCATAACGCTTCACATTGTCCAAGTAGAACATCGTGCTACAGGTGTAGGCATCGACATCACACGTTGTTGCATAATGAAGAAGTGATCGCTTCAAAGGCAAGGGCTGGAGTGACTCATGCAAATAACGAAGGATCGGGCGACAGCAGAATAAGCGACACAGACGCGGTACCTTCTTCAAGTCAAGTATATGTAGGCAACGTTTCGATAGGTAATGAAGTGTTACTGCCAACTGCCTTAGCGAAATTAGTTGGTAAGGATGGACATAGCATGGTCGTAAGGGCGTTGGTCGACCAAGGTTCACAAGCGTCCTTCATAAAGGAGTCTATCATACGGAGACTGCATATACCAAGCAGTGCAGTAAACATAACCATTTCAGGATTAGAGGATATCGAAACGGGAGTAGCTCAATCGCAAGCAACTGTTGAATTACGTTCACTCCATAATAATTGCAAACTTCTCGCCAACGTTTTAGTTTTAAAACAGATAAGCACCGTATTGCCTCCCAGGGCTATAAGAAAGAATGTCGCCTGGAAACATCTTCAAGGCTTAACCCTTGCTGACCCTACGTACAATTTATCAAGTAAAATAGACATGGTAATAGGAGCAGACATTCTTGGCAGAATAATACTCAACGGACTAAGAGTTGATACACAAGGCAGTCCCATCGCTCAAAACACAATCTTAGGCTGGATACTTTCTGGGGAAATCGAGGAAAAATCAAAACTTACAACTACAGTCGCCTCATACCATTGCAAGATCTCACTAGATGAACAACTGAGAAGGTTTTGGGAATTGGAGGAAGTCCAACCAGTTAAGTATTTGACTGAAGAAGAGAAGGCGTGCGAAAAACATTACAAGGATACTGTACAAAGGACAGAAGGAGGAAGGTACATGGTGCGCTTACCGTTTCGATCATCTTCACCTCCAGAATTCGGCCGTTCACGATGGATCGCCCTGTCACGGTTGAGGAAACTGGAATTAGCATTCGACAGAGACGAGCAGCTACGTTTGGAATACACCAAGTGTTTGGAGGAATACCTAGAGCTGAATCATATGGAATTAGCACCATCAACCGAAATGGAGAACATAAAGGTCAACCATGGCAATCAAGTTTGGTATAAAACAAATTATCTGCTACATCACGGGGTGTTTAAGGAAAGTTCGACGACGAAACTCCGCGTGGTATTCGACGCGTCTTCAAGAACGGCGAATGGATGCTGCCTCAACGAAGTTCTTATGACCGGACCAACTCTACAAGATGACCTAATGACACTATTGCTACGATGGAGGAAACATCAAGTTGTCTTGACTGCCGACATCGAAAAAATGTATAGGCAGATTTGGGTGCACGATGATGATGCGGATTATCAACGAATACTTTGGCGAAAATCACCAAGCGCACCTATTCAAGATTATCGGCTGAAAACAGTTACCTTCGGCACATCGTCGGCACCGTATTTAGCAGTTCGGACCTTGCAACAGCTGGCGCGAGATGAAAGTGAACGTTATCCTCTAGCATCTCGCATAACACTTTCCGATTTTTATGTCGATGACATGTTAACCGGGACTAATTCCATCGAGAGTGCTCAGAAATTACAAGACCAGATTATACAACTCTTAAAGGCCGGTGGGTTTAATCTTCGTAAATGGGCTTCGAATAGACCCGAACTACTAGCTAACATTCCTGACGAAGATAAGGAATTAAGCGGCATTCGTAATTTCGATTTCGGCGAAAGGGTAAAAACTTTAGGAATGCATTGGTACCCTAGGCTGGATGTATTTAAGTACAACATTGACATTGAATTTGGCGACAGCATCACAATCACAAAACGAAAATTTTTAAGCGAAGTTTCAAAAATATTTGATCCCCTTGGGTTTTTATCACCAGTCACAATAAAACCAAAGATGATGATGCAAGCAATTTGGTTAAAGGGCATTGATTGGGATGAAGAGATTCCAAATGATATTTTTCGCGTGTGGAATGAAATTCGTAACCAATTCAAGATGATCAAGGACATTAAGATCCCTCGATGGATAGGTACTACGTCAGATGCAATCGAAATTCATGGGTTTTGTGATGGGTCCTTGCAAGCATATGCAGCAGTACTTTATGCCCGCTCGATTTATTCTTCGGGCAATGTCAACGTGACGATTCTGGCAGCAAAAACAAAGGTGACACCTATAAAGCAAATATCTCTACCGCGTATCGAGCTATGCGGAGCAGCATTATTAGCACGATTGTACAAAGCAGTGACTAAAGCTATGAAGTTCACTCATGTCAAGTTTCGAGCGTGGACGGATTCGACTATTGTTTTAGCGTGGCTCAGAAATCATCCCAATAAGTATAAGACATTTGTTGCTAATAGGGTAGCCGAGGTGCAAGAAATTTGTGGCAGTGAGGCATGGAATCACGTCCCTACGCAAGAGAACCCAGCAGACTGTGCAACGAGAGGCTTACTACCAGCGGAAGCAATAAGGCATCAATTATGGTGGAATGGACCACAGTGGCTGCAAAAACCGGAGGAACAGTGGCCCTCATTAAGGGATATAACGGACACGGGTGTGGAAATGCGCACCATAAAGGTCAATTTAAATACAACCACTGAACCAACAAGTTCCGGCCTGAACATCTGTAGATATTCGTCACTTCGAAAGCTTATTCGCGTTATCGCGTATGTTTTGCGGTTTATTACTCGATGCAAATCAAACAAGGGACCGAACATAACGAAATGGTTGACATCTCGAGAATTGGACGAAGCACACAAAGTTATAATCAAACAAGTGCAAGCACAGGAATTTCATCAAGATTTGAAGCACCTTTCCTCAAATGGAAAACCCTCTTCGGGACGACTATTGAAGCTAAATCCATTTATCGACCACATGGGTGTGCTTAGAGTAGGGGGCAGACTACAAAATGCTAACATCTCCTGGACCGAAAAGCATCCGATTATACTGCCAAGTCAACATCACATCACGGACTTAATCATCGATGATATGCACAGAATCACTCTTCACGGGGGGCCTCAATTAGTGCTTGGATTATTAAGGCGAGAGTACTGGATATTAAGAGCTCGAAGCGCAGTTAGAGCACGCATTCATAAGTGTATGATTTGTTTTAGGCAAAGAGCTGAATGTTGTAGCCAGCTGATGGGGAGTTTACCAGCACCGCGAACCAACATCTCCAGACCATTTAGTCACGTAGGAGTTGATTACTGTGGACCAATGGACATCAAATCCTCGAAACTGAGAAATGCAAAAAAATACAAATGTTATTTGGCGATCTTCGTATGCTTGGCAGTTAAGGCGGTACATATAGAGGTTGTATCTGATTTGTCGACTGATGCATTTTTAGCTGCGTTCAAAAGATTCACTGCACGTCGCGGATTATGCAGCGATATGTATTCCGACAACGGAACAAATTTTGTAGGCGCGAAGGCTGTGCTGGAGAAGGATTTCCGAAGGCACTTACACCAGCTCAAGGAGGAACTCCCGAATGTGTTAGACCAAGGAATAAACTGGCACCTCATACCACCAGGAGCACCACACTTTGGCGGAATTTGGGAGAGCGCTGTAAAATCCACGAAATTCCATCTACGAAGAATTATAGGCAACAGTTCGTTAACATTCGAGGAGCTCACCACATCAACAACACAGATCGAATCTTGTCTTAATTCGCGGCCTATGTGTCCAGTTACAAGTGATCCTTCAGATCTGACGGCGTTAACTCCTGGGCACTTTTTAATTGGAGCACCGATATTGTCAATTCCAGAACCATCATATTTGAACCACAAGGAACATAGCTTAACTCGCTGGCAATACATACAGCAATTAATGCAGTCGTTTTGGAGACGTTGGCAAAATGATTATGTGACGCACCTACAACAGCGTCCAAAATGGAATGTTCAAACGAGGAATTTGCAGAAGGATGACTTGGTGCTGATTAAACAGGAAAATCTTCCACCGTGTAAATGGTTGCTTGGTCGAGTTATAGAAACGCACGAAGGCTCTGACAACTTGGTTCGCGTCGCATCGATAAAGACCAAGGACTCAATTTGTAAAAGGCCTATTACAAAACTATGCCTCCTTCCCATAGAAACTAATCCTAATCAACAATAACATCACATACTATAAACAAAATAAATTACCCAACTATCCAAAATTTCCTGGAAATCCCCATTTCATCGACATTAAGTATCCTTTCCACAATCCGTAAACTAATCAATTTCGAATGATCATAGAAATTCCATCAATGCTTTGTTTGTTTTTCATTCCCAGATTAGTTATTTAGCATCATATAGTAAAACATTGGGACGTTGTCCCAACGCTGCCCCGGAGCATGTTACATCCTGGAACCACCTAAAATGAACAAACCACAAAGAAATCAATCTTCAACAAAGTTACGAGAATACTTATCTGACGACCAAGGGTTCCAGAAGGTTGCGTCAATCAGCCCCAGCGACGACATCGGCAAAGGAGTCATCGTAACCTAAAATGACAGAATTATTAGCATTAGTTTAAGAAAAAGAAATAATATGTAACAAAAATTAATAACATGTAACAAAACACTGACCTGCACCAATAAACACGTAACATATAATTGCGAAACAAATAACGCGAAACAAAAAAGAAACACTGACCCACTGACCTAGTATTTGCACATAACTTAGAACTGTCACTTCGACAGTATAACAAATAACTTGATATTAATTGTTATACTTACCAGTATAACAATTAATACAGCTTTTAATCTCAATATTAATTATCACCGATAGATGGCTATCGATAATATTGAATATATGCAAATAAATATAAGAAAAGGGATAGATATATTAACGGAGACGTGCAACAAGTCACGTACACGAAATAGGAAAAACGGTTAGACAAATTTTTCGGGAAAAGGAATAAAAAGTGCAAGTCAGTCGTTTTACAGACTTTCGGCATGGTAGATTTTTTTCGGCAACATTTTTCGGCCTTTATAATCAAAGAATTTGTTTGCAAAAATTAAACTAGTTAAATATATTTTCGGCATAATTTTTTCGATCTCTATAAATAAGAAACTTTTGTGAAATAAACGAGTTATTTATATCGAATGATACCTTTCGGCTTTTTATTTAAATTTTCATCGTTTATTAAAGTTTTTGAACCGTACAGTTTCTATTTCAAATGTCAAATTGTGTCCATTTCAGACGTCAAATTGTGATGTGGGTGCAGTAAACAAATGTTGTTTGTTGTGATTTTTTGTGATTGTTTACAAAGGTGAGTGAATTAAATATAATTATTTGTTAAAATATATAATATATATATAAAATTTGTTATTATGTTTATTGTTTTCGGAACTAATTTTTAATACTAATTCATATTATTTCTTGAATGAACCTAACCTAAAATCTTATATGTTAAAATTTTATACATTATTTAATAACTAAATTGGTTTTCTGTATTTTAGCTGCTGTTGGTGCCCATTGTTTGGTTTGGGAAGGACGGGTCTTCAGGAAACCTCGCAGGGAAGTATTTTGTATTTATGAGTTCACTGATGGCGATTGTGTTTTTTATGAACTTTTTAGGTGGATGTCCAACATATTCCCGGGCCTTGGGTCCTGTGGATCCAAAACTAAGTCTGGA
This sequence comes from Thereva unica, assembly GCA_949987705.1. Lineage (NCBI taxonomy): Eukaryota > Metazoa > Arthropoda > Insecta > Diptera > Therevidae > Thereva > Thereva unica. The sequence continues at coordinate 20,598 of CATLJY010000529.1, read as the reverse complement.
AGTAATGAAGCTTTAAGTTTTGCTACAAAATAAAAACAAAAATGACATGGGAATTTAAGGACAACTAGGACAGGAATTATGCTAGGATGGAAAATGGTTTATGGTACGTTATTTTAACTTGGTGGTGTTTGTGCTGTCCACTTGTTCCATATCTGTATTGTCTTCGCACGGTAGTAGGCACACCTTGGAAATTGGTCGCTTCAAGATCCTATCCTTAACTTTCAGTGTAACCACTCTAACAAGTTGATCCGTCCCTGGATGCGTTTCGGTTATCCTTCCAAGCATCCACTTCGTAGGAGGTAGTCTTTCTTCCTTAATTAGTACTAGTTGTCCTACCTCGAGATTTTTCCTTGTTTGTAGCCATTTAGGCCGTTGCTGGAGACGAGATAAATATTCTGAATGCCAGCGTTTCCAAAACGATTGGACTAAATGCGTTAAGTGATGCCATCGTGTAAGTGCAGTGGGTTTTTCATCTAGGATTGATGGCTCTGGTAATGCCAACGGTGCTTCACCTAACAGAAAGTGGCCTGGTGTAAGTGCATTCAAGTCCTCTGGATCGTCGGTTAATGGTGTGATCGGCCTAGAATTTAGACAAGCTTCTATCTGGGTCGCGATTGTGGCCATTTCCTCGTACGTTAAAATTGCATCGTTTATTATGCGTTTTAGGTGATATTTCGTAGATTTCACCGCTACCTCCCACAATCCTCCGAAATTGGGCGCTGATGGTGGTATGAAGTGCCATTCTATTCTCAATGCTGTGGCCTTTGGTGGCATTTCCACATTCAATTGTTTCAGATGTTGTTCGAAATCATGATTTAATAGTTTGTTTGTCCCGACAAAATTGGTTCCGTTGTCTGAGTATATGTGCAGGCAAAGCCCTCTGCGACTAATAAACCTCTTTAAGGCTGCGTAGAATGCTTCGGACGTCAAATCAGAGACAACTTCTATGTGGACTGCCTTGACAGCGAGGCAAACAAATATGGCTAGGTAACCCTTGAATGTTTTTTGTCCTCTGCCTCTTGATACCTTCAAATTAAACGGACCACAGAAATCCACGCCAACGTGAGTGAAAGGTCGCGACATTCGTGCTCTGGGAGACGGCAGATTTCCCATCAATTGTGATTCAGGTTTCGCCCTATGTCGGAAGCATTTCATGCATCGGTGCACCACCCCTTTTATGCAGCTCCTCAACTTGAGAATCCAGAATCGATTCCTTAACCAGGTCATCATCAATTGGGGGCCGCCGTGAAGAGTTCGTTCATGCGATTCTAATATTATGAGTTTGGTTAATGGATGATCGGAACTCAATATGATGGGGTGTTTTTTGAACCACGACAAATCTGCGTGATGTAGTCGTCCTCCGACACGCAAGACTCCTTCGTCGTCGAGAAATGGCGTCAAACTGCTTAACCTGCCATTCTTTACCTCTTTTCCTGACCTGCAGGTCAACAATTCATCTGCGAATTCGTCCGCTTGTGCGTCTTTTATCCAATGTGTGAGTGCCGAATTCAGTTCTGCCGTAGTCAACCAAATCGATGACTCCTTTTTTAATGCCTTGCAGTTGTTGATAAATCTGAAGCAATAAGCTGACACTCGCAACAATCGTGTTAAGCTTGAATACTTTGCCACTAGTTTGGTTTCTCCTGCTTTGAGGGTTACTGCCAAATAAATTTTCACGCTCGCTCTTTCTTCCAAATTGGTTTTGTCGACTTGAATCGGGGTCGGCCAATGTTCTTTAGATTTTTTAAGCCAGTTTGGACCATGCCACCACAGTGTGTGCGAAATGAGTTCCGTTGGTGCTATGCCACGTGATGCACAGTCCGCAGGATTTTCCTTTGAAGACACGTACTTCCAAGAGGAGCAGTCGATAGTTTCTTGGATTTCGGCCACTCTATTTGCCACAAAAGTCTTCCATCTTGAAGGATGTGCCTTTATCCAAGCTAGTGTTATGGTGGAATCGCACCAAAGTGTTAAACGAATGTTACTGCCTTTCAAGGCCATTTTTATTGCTTTAAATAGACGCACTAACAAAACGGCTCCACATAATTCAAGTCGTGCCAATGTTACCGGTTTGATGGGAGCGACCTTGGTTTTTGATGTTAGCAAGTGAGTATGAATGTGACCAAATTTATCGACCGACCGGACATAAAACACTGCTGCGTATGCCCGATTTGAGGCGTCACAAAATCCGTGCAATTCAATTTCATCGGTAAGGGTGTGCAGCCATCTGGGAATTTTGATATCTTCAATGTGTTTCAAATCTTTCCGAAAGTCGTTCCAAGCTTGTGTAAAATCCTCAGATAATCTGTCATCCCAATCCAAGCCGCTTAACCAAACACTCTGCATGATAATCTTGGCTCGTATCATGATGGGTGAGAGAAGCCCCAGAGGGTCGAATAATTTGGATATTTGCGACAAGAGGTCTCGTTTCGTGATCAATTCAGAATTAGCAAGATATGTGTTCATTTTGTACATAAAGGTGTCTGTCTTGGGGCACCAAAGGACGCCTAATGTTTTAATTCCATCTTCGAAGTCGAAATTACGGATCTTACTAAGCTCTTGGTCCGCCAGTGGAATTGCCTTGATTAATTCTGGATCATTGGTGGTCCATTTTCGCAAATTGAATCCGCCTAACTGCATCAAACGTATCAATTGATCTTGAAGTTGTGTTGCTTCTTCAACCGTACTTGCTCCTGTCAGAAGGTCGTCGACGTAGAAATCCGACTTAACTATCTCCGATGCTCTTGGGAAGTTTTGATATTCATCATCAGCCAGCTGATGCAGTGTTCTTATCGCCAAATATGGAGCACAAGACGTGCCAAAGGTGACTGTGTGTAAGCAGAAGTCTTGTATCTTTTCGACTGGCGATGGTCTCCACAACACTCGTTGAAAATCGACATCCTCTTCCGACACCTTGATTTGGCGATACATCTTCTCCAAATCTGCAGTGAAGACTATCTTGTGTTTTCGCCACCGTAAAAGAATTTGCAATAAGTCATCTTGTAGTTTGGGACCGACCATCAAGACGTCGTTAAGTGATGGCCCATGTGTGGATTTTTGCGACGCATCAAAAACAACTCGGAGCTTAGTTGTCGTGCTTTCTTTAAACACGGCATGATGGGGCAGGTAATACGTTTCAAAATGTGTTGTATTAAGAAAGTCATCCTTTAATTCTTTTGTAGATGCCGAGACTGGGACCATGTGGTTGAGTTGGCGGTATTCCTGTATGCATGCTGAATATTCATCGCGCAGTTGAGGGGATTTTTGAAATCTGGCTTCCAGTAAGTTGAATCGTCGTAGTGCTGTGGTTCGCGATGCGCCGAACTGAGGACGCTGTCCATTCACAAACGGTAAACGTACTATGTACCGTCCGTCCGATGCCCTTCTCACAGTGTCCTTGTAGAACTGCTCGCACTTCATTTCTTCTTCGGTTAGATGTCGTTCTTCTCGAGTTTCTTCTAATTCCCAAAAACGCCGGATGCTGTGTTCTAACTCAGTATGGCTATGGCAGCTTACTAATGTCCTTGTTTGAGGTGTTGGTAACTCTCCTGATAAAATCCATCCTAGGGTTGTGTTCTGCGCGACGAAGCTTCCATTGTTACTCTTCCGAATGCCGTCAAGTAAAATTCGACCATATACATCCGCACCAAGCAAGACCTGTATTTTATTGGGCTCAAAACATTGAGGATCGGCCAAACACAAATTTTTCAAATTGATCGAGTCGTCGGGCAATTTCATACTTCGAGTAGGGAGTACTCTGGTAATCGATTTCAAAACTAATGCTGATGTCCTCATTATGTTACTGCCATGTCTAGATTTCAGCATGAATTGTACTGACGCTCTTGAAGTACCGGCCTTGGAATTTTCAACACCAAAAATGTTGACTGTAGTTGATGATTTCCTAAGTTTCAGCAGCTGCACAATCTGTTCCGAAATAAACGACACTTGGGAGCCTTGATCCACTAATGCCCGTGCTGTAACTTCTTGCCCTGATGGCGCACAGATTCTAATTAACGCTGTGGCTAGAAGCACTTCCCTTGGTGTTGCAGACTCGTGGACGTAAAAAGACTTAGCATCTTCTAAGGCCGATGATGTGGTTGCAGGATCCTCAGTGACCTCTGACGACATGACCGCCTTTCCTTTACTTACAGCAAAATTCGCGATAACCGTGTCGCTATGGAGCAAAGTGTGATGACGGTGGTTACAGCGTAAACAGTTATGTACACTAGGGCATGACCTAGCCTTGTGCCCAAAACCTAAACAATTTGAACACAAACCTCTTTTTTGTACTACGTCCCTTTTGCCTTCAAAATTTAAGTTTAAAAATTGTTCGCACGACCTTATAGTATGATTGCCTGAACAGAGTGCACACTTGACGTCAGAAGTGATATGATGAATGTGTCTTGTGGTGTTAAGTTGCCGCGGGGTTCCCGTCGACCTAATGCTTCTAGAATCGCTACCTAATGCTTCTAGGGCTCTAAAATGCCCCTCCAAGAAACTGCGTAAATCTTCGTAGGTTGGAAATTCGATTTTGCTACCGATATTTTGTTCCCAAAGACGTTTCGTTTCGTTCGGCAATCGTTCACTTACAAGGAATGAAATCACCATATCCCACTTGTCCACTTCAATATTTAAATTCCGTAGGGCTTGCAAACATTCGTTGGTGGTGTCCAATAGCTTGCGGATGCTTGACGCCGAATCATTGCTGCACACAGGCTGTGACAATAATGTTTTGAGTTGCGACTTAATCAAAAGGCGTTTGTTATTATACCGATCATTCAATATTTTCCAAGCGGGTATATAGTTGACCTCGGTAATATTGAAGTGCCTAAGGAGCTGCTCAGCTTCACCATGCAATGTCGATTTCAAATAATGGAGCTTTTGCACGTTGGAAATCCTCTGGTTCTCGTGAATTAGGGTAACGAATAAATCGCGGAACGACATCCATTCAGTGTAACTTCCGCTAAATTTAGGCAAGTTGACTCTTGGGAGTTTCACTTCTTCGTGTTCACTATGCGCGATTTTTTCCGCTGGACTCACTTTCGGCGAAATTGGTTCAGGGTACATTTCTTCCATTTCCTCTTCTATTTCGGACTTTCCGAGCAAAAAACATTCCTGCGCTTCATCGTATACATCCTCTTCAAAATATTTCGTGACTTCCTTCGGTAATTCTTCGGTGGATTCCTTTAATACTATAATTTTGCGATGGGCTTTCCGAAACTCCATCCAGTAATCGGCAAGCGTCTGTAACCGATTATTCAAATATGCCTTGCTTTTCCTTGATTTTGAATCCTTTTTGTAATTCTTAATTTGTTTTTTAATTTTGTCGAACGTGGCTTCTTGCTCGACAATTAGCACTTCTATTTGCTTTACGCTCATGCTTGCGTACACTTATATAAAGGCACAAATAAAAAATGGAGTACTCACCGAAATAATGAATTCGTAGTGATCCTCTCCGGTGATTCCTTGTTGTTGCACGTGATCGAGATGGGCTGGGAAATATCCTTGCACTATCGCAATAGTTTTGTCCACTAATTAATTAGCACTAATTTAAGCTTTATTCATTAATTGTCCACGTTTTAAAAGTTATCAATATATAAACCGCTACCGATCTTTGTCCACCACTTTGCAAATTAACCGGCACTTTGTTTTCAAAACTTTCTTAATTCTCCGCACGAATATCTCACAAATTAAAACAAAATCCGGCTCGAAGGACCAAAAAATATGTTCATAAATTCAAATGGATGCGTTTAAATTCACAAAAGGTTCAAGAAATATTCGTGCAACTCAAATTAATTTCGCGTAAATCGCAGTATCAAGAACTCACGTACACCAAAAAACGTTAATTTTAATAAAAATGAAAAATTCAACTTTATTAACAAATTTATTCGGCTTCAAACAATACTAAATTCTAATTAGATTCTTTGCGGTATTCGCTACAATTTCGTCGCGATCAAATTCAAAAGTTACAAATTCAAAAATCAAAATTCAAAATTCAAGAGAGACAAGAAAAATCTGTTGCTTACTTATATAGCAAAAGCCTACGTGACTACAGCACTTTGACCGCAATTTTCACAAATCAGTTATTACCGCTGCATCGGCTTTCTTGTTTACTCCACCCACATCTTTCCCCTTTTCATATTAATTTCAATTCAATTCAATTAATTTCGAGTTCGAATTGTTTCTATTTCAAATGTCAAATTGTGTCCATTTCAGACGTCAAATTGTGATGTGGGTGCAGTAAACAAATGTTGTTTGTTGTGATTTTTTGTGATTGTTTACAAAGGTGAGTGAATTAAATATAATTATTTGTTAAAATATATAATATATATATATAAAATTTGTTATTATGTTTATTGTTTTCGGAACTAATTTTTAATACTAATTCATATTATTTCTTGAATGAACCTAACCTAAAATCTTATATGTTAAAATTTTATACATTATTTAATAACTAAATTGGTTTTCTGTATTTTAGCTGCTGTTGGTGCCCATTGTTTGGTTTGGGAAGGACGGGTCTTCAGGAAACCTCGCAGGGAAGTATTTTGTATTTATGAGTTCACTGATGGCGATTGTGTTTTTTATGAACTTTTTAGGTGGATGTCCAACAGTAAGGTTGTTCACTTGCTATACTGGTTATGAACTTTTAATTTTGGTTTATATGTCAATTTTGAAAGAAGTGAAGTAGACACTTCTGCGATACAAATCATTTAGGCTAGGCCTTATTGTGAGAGAAGTATTTGACGTCCTGTGGAGAACTTCGCCCATGTCGCACTCGCACAAACGGACATACATATATAGGGAATCGGAATCTTTTTAATTGAAATGGATAATTAGATGGAATTATGGGTATTCTTGGTACAAATATTATCTGCCTTTTGCCGTAACCCGTTATAACTACAACTTACATTTTTTCCAAAGAAAGTACTCTTAGGGGCGTTTTCACTATCTCCGCCTCTGGTTAAAAGTTAACTGAAACTTTAATCTGCAGTTAGTTAAAAATGCCGTTGCACAATCTCTGGTTAGAGTCAATCTGTTAGCTAATTTTCATTTAACTATTTGAAAAAAGTAGAAAACTTATAGAAAACGCGTGGATTATTTAATATATTTGTTTTTGTTCTGAAAAAGATTGAAAATGAAAGAAAAGCAAAAACTTAAAAGTTAGTATAAATGAAATATTTCATAATTAAAGAAATTTCAAATAGGTGTTTAAATGAAAAACAAAAAAAAATTATATTTTTTGAAATCATGCTCTTTCTACAAAGAAAATGCTCATGATAACTTTACGATTTTACGCCACAGGTAACATTCTATTAACGGTAGTAGTAACTGTGGTGACTTCAGTGGAACTAGCGTGACAACTACAGAATGTGTTGTAATAAATCTTTTCATTGTCCTAGCTTAGCTAAACTAATTTAATAAAATGCCAGAAACGGAATATGAGTTTAAAGAAACCAACTCAATGATTTACATAATTGACAAATTCCCCAAGGTTGTTGGGAGTATTAAACGGCACTCACGTATGCGTACAATCTCTACTCACGTATGCATACAATTACGGTTGTCACTATCGAATTTGCTTGCTAACCCAGTTGCAGAATAACCCAAAAGGGCAACTAACCTTTCGGCCGCAGAAGATAATTTTAATTTATTTTGACCTCGTACAATCTTGTATCGATTATCGACCAATACGATAAGTTTCTGTTTTTCTTCAGCTAAATCTTTCTTCTCCTGTTTCTTGAAATTTTCATATTTGTCCTTAAAAAAATTTCTCATCTACTTTAACACCGCTTAACATTTTAAATTCATTATTTATATTATCCCAGGACACATTTTTCTTTTTCCACATTGTTGCATCCGTTTGTATACAATCAATTATTTTAACTTATTTTTCTACTAACTTTAACAATCAGCGGTGCTCCACAAATCGAGTGAAATACAATCGAAATCGAAATTCAATTTCACTAGAATTCAAAATTGATGTTCTGAATTCCGAGTGAATTTCGTTTATTCGAAATCACTTTCGAAAATATATAATTTGGTTAACACTTAAAATTTTTATTTACTTTGAGCATAGTTTGTGTCCGAGTTAAAAAAAATTGAAAAATTTTGTGCCCCAAACAATGGATTTTGTGTTAATAGCTGCAGTAATTGAAAAAAGAGAGCTTCAAAGGAAACAAAAAATTAAAAAAGATTGTAAAGGGATACTTCAAAACCTACCAATCTTCTTGATTCCTTTTGAATTATTTATATATGCATAATATAAGCTGTACAAATAGTACACATTTGTGTTGCACTTTATTGGGAAAGTTACTTTTAATTAAAACAATTATTATTATATTTTATTTATTATTTATTTTTTTTTATTTTTATCAATTTTAACCGGAAGGCGGACACAATCGTTTTTCTCGACAATCTACAAATCGACTAACCAAAAAACTAGACTACTGAAAAACATTAACAATGGGTGCATCCAGCGCACTCAGCAGCTTAGTTGCTTCGCTGCTTAGCAAAGCCTTTTGCTAGAACTTAGAAAGAAGTACGCGCTGGATGATGTGCTGAATATGTCTGCTTACTTCTACTAATTACTGCTTTGCACTGACATATGTCAGTGCTGCTTTGATAAAAATTATTTTTTGAAGTGCGAAAGTTGAGTTCAATAAATTATGGACCAAAAATCTTTATTAAGTGTAATTTGTGATTTAATTGTGGAGGACGAAGCTGTAGAAGTGATTGATGTTGCAATTGAAAAAGTGAATACAAAAATATTAGAATGGAAGGAGAGCCATGCCAGAAACAAAGAATTCTTCGAAGTTACTATTCCACGTTATAGCCTAGACGATTTTAAAAAAACATTTTAGAATGTCCAGAAAGGCTTTTAATGTAAGAAATAGAAATATGTACACATACTTATGGATATTTAATTTTTTTATATTTACATATTTTAGGAATTGTTCAATTTAACGGTACCAATGTTTAACCCACAAGGAAAAATTCCTGAAGAGAAAAAATTATTGTTAACAATATAGATTCTATCGCATCCTGAAAGCTGCTTAGCTGTAGGTGATAGATTCGGTATATCACATAGTACATCTCACGCAACATTTTGGGACACCGTAAAAATATTGAATTCTTTGAAACATCAGTTTATTATGTTTCCAAATTCAGTCACACAAGCTGAGATAGCATTGGTGAGAAATTACTTGATATATTCTTAATGCTTCGTCCAAAGACATTGAATATTTTTGCAGAACTTTGAAACAAAATGTCGAATACCTGGAATTGTAGGAGCAATCGATGGAACACATATTCCAATAAAACAACCACCTGAAAATTGCAATGATTTTTATAATAGGAAGGGATTTCATTCCATAATATTACAAGGTAAACATTTTTTTCAAAATAAATAAATATATTTTCTTAGGTATTCAAAATTCAGGTATATGTGATGATAACTTAAAATTCATCGATATATTTGTGGGTATGCCTGGAAGGATGCATGATGCACGAGTTTTTCGTAATAGGACAATATTCAAACATTTAATGAGCACCACTAGCCCGCTGCTTCCTCCCGAACGTCATTTAATAGGGGACAACGCGTATCCTAATTTACAGTTTATGCTTACCCCTTACAGGAACAACGGCCACCTCACGACTGCACAAGTTGCATTTAATTCAAAACTTAGCTCAGTACGACAAGTTATTGAGCGTGCATTTGGATTATTAAAAGGCAAATTTCGGAGGCTTAAATATTTAGAAATCCAAGATGTAGTAATGGCAAACCAAACTATTGTTGCGTGCTGTATATGTATTGCATAACTTTACTTTGATAAACGACGGAATTGGACATTTTGTGGATAATAACAACGTACCACTAGATGATCACGATGATAGCGCGGATTATTTTTCACAGATAATAGAGACAAATAAAAGATTGTTGTATACAAGTTTTTTTGAATAAATTTATTTTTGAAAAGTTTGTTTTTTCACTAATTACACCAAGGTAATAATATATAGGTATATATTGAATTCATAAATATAAAAAAAATACATATAGATTAAACTATTACATAAAACAAAAACAAACAAAAACGGAACACAAATGGTATTCAAAAAAAAACGGAACACTAATGGTATTCAGGAACACTTTTTGGAAAATTATTTTGATGATAAAAGGAAGTATTGTTAATTTTGATTTTTTAAATATTGAATCAATTCTTGTAGTAAATGGTTTTTTTCTTTTAGTACATTTGTTATTTCATCAAGTCTAGCTACCTTCTTTTCTTCAATTTCCAGAAAGCGAGATCTGTCGTCCCGTAACCTTTTACAACGACTCGTACTCGAATTCTTTTCTTGAACATTTCCGCTACTTTCAGACGTGGTTGTGTTGATTGTATTTGAGGAAGTTAATTCATCCATTAGAGTAACCTCGATGTCATGTGTGGCGACTTCCGGATAAAAGCACCACCAACTTCACATGGCAAAAGGCAGAAGAGCTTTTGCAAGATCACCGACGCCAAGGCGTGCAACGATCAGTCAGTGCACCACGATCAGTACTACAGAGCGTTTGTTTTCTCACAGTAATAAATATTATAAAGTAATTGAAATCGTGCGTTTTAGTTGTTTCAAATATATGTTGGCCCAGGAGCCACATAATGGTGACCCCGACGGGTTTTTTTATTAAAACCGCGGAACTCAAAAAGTGAAAAAAGGTGCGCATACAACAGCATGCAGTTTTCATACAAAGACGTGTAACTGCACAACCCATAACGGAACAACACACAAGGGAGCATAATACAGAAAAATAAAATTACACGTGCCTAAAAATATTTTTTCTAAAAAGTGCACGAGGAGCTGCACACAAATATCTAACGGAGCATCATACAAAAGGTAAAAATTACACGTGCCTTAACAAATTTTTTTCCAAAAAATACCCGAGGAGCTGCACACAAAAAATATTAAACCAGCAGCAATAATCAACGAGGGAGATCAGCAAAAAGAATCACAAAGATTAACAACAATAGGAATAAATTTTTTTTTCATTTTTGTTCTCTCTAACAAATCAAAAAAAAAAACATATTAAAATAATTTTTGCTTTTAGATTAAAAAATAACATACGTATGTAAATTTGCGATGGAGCCGAAGACGATTTTTTAAATAGAAACAAACAAAGAGAACGGTAATAACGAAAAAAAAAAACAGATAATAAGAACCGTAACACAGTGAGTACATTTAAAGGTTAAAATTTTTTCTTTCCAAATCAAACATATGTTTTAGATTTTTTTGAATTTACTATAAATTGAAAAAATATTTTTTACAAAATTTTTATTGAATATATAATATGCGAGCAAAATAATATAACGTGTTAATTATATAAAGTGTTGAAAAATAAAGAAGAAAAGTAAATGTGATAACGTGTACGGTGGAATACAATATTTCTTCCATAGGTATCACTATCAAAGGTTTCTGTAGTGACACTCGATATTCTCAATTTTTTTCTCAACAACAACAAATTTATTTATCGAATTTGATTTCTTTTCAATATATAATCATTGTTCTGAATAACCATATTCCCTATAAAGTGGTTAAGTAATAAGTTAAAAGTTTAGTAAAAGGAAAAGAAAAAACTTTCTGTTCCAAATAATTCTATCTATATATGTACATCAAGAATCTAAGGATGAAATATTGTCTTATTCTTTTTACTATCTAGTTATACGTGTAAACATATCCTCCACTATATCTGAGGCCTATGTATACATGCACTGATGAATATGTCATAGATCACAAGAATTAACGTGTCATGTACAGGGGTATATCACCTTTTAATTTAATACATAAAGCCCGATATCAATTATAATTCCGAAAGACTAAAATATCTCAAAGAAAATAAGTGATTTAAAAATATAAAACAAGATTAATGATAATCTAAGTGGGAAATTATCTGAGCTCACATCATTTTAACTTTGTCCATACATACACAATAACTACAATCATTGAAGTTCGTGTCCTTAGTGCACTCAACTAGCTCTAACTCTCCTAAATAAAAAAAAATAATTTGTCAACATTGTTTGGTTTTCTTTCCTCAACAGAACTTAACGAATATTCGGAGGTGGTGTATAAGGTGCAAGTGCTATAGAAATTAGCATTAGTATTATTGCTACTACTGCTTGTTTTTGATTTGTCCATTGTATTACCAATGCAATAACTACGTGACGTTTCCAATTTCCAAAGAGTAAGAAGGAACCCTAACAAACAAAAAACACTTAATAAATACAAACCCCAGCCATTTCAGTTTAATCCGTTGCCAGCCATTTCAGTTTAATCCGTTTAAATCAAAATTATCCTATTCGAAGATACTAATTCAACAAACACGTAGTAAACCGATATTATGCATAAATTTGCAAATCAATTATTATTTAACATATTTAAACAACACATCAATATCATAAATCACGCAAGCATATTTTAATTATTTGTACGTGAAGCTTACCGACATATGAAGGCGTAGATTTTTATCCTTCACCTAATCCACCATCCTAACCTCATCGGGCAATATTTCGACATCTTATCCTTTCATATTATTTTTCTTCTGAAATTCTAATCCACGGATATCGTTAGTAAATCCACAATCATGTCTGAACCAGAAAAATTACCCATCCCAAGTACTAGCGGCACCAACACTAATCACAGCAACAGTGGGCGCACAGAACACGCGATTTTCGACTCAGTCGTGGCATATCTCAAGATACCACCTTTCTGGGCCAATCACCCAGAGCTTTGGTTTCTACAAGTTGAGACACAATTCCGTGTGAAAGGAATAACGTCGTCGAACACAAAATATGACCATTTGGTAGCATCTCTTTCACCTGAAACTATGGAGATAGTGGCCGACATTTTGCTTAACCCACCGGACGACAACAAATACGAAAACCTGAAATCCCACATTTTAAGCAGGAGCCGGGACTCCGAAGAACGCAGACTGGATGCATTGTTGCACAAAGTAGAAATTGGAAACAGCAAACCATCCGAACTGTTTCGAACTATGGAGGCTCTAGCTGGCAACAGCAATAGCCTAATAAACAAAACCTTGTTGAGAAAGCTTTGGATGAACAAACTCCCCAGTTCACTCCAAGGTTGCCTTATAACAATTGAGTCGACACACACACAGGAAGAAATTTTCTCTATCGCTGATAGAATACATGACTCCACGTCAGTTAGACAGATATCCGCCATTCACAACAACAATAACAAGAACACCAGTAGGAACTTTGACCATCTGTGCGACATGATGGAAGACCTAACCAACCGCCTTAAAATATTGGAAAGAAGAACATCGAGATTGAATGAAAGAACGCAACGAAATCGTAGAAATCTCTCAAGATCGACATCTAGATCACACCTGTCAAGATCGACATCTAGGTCACACCGTAACAGTAACGTATGCTGGTATCACCAAAAATACGGAGCCAAAGCAAAGAAATGCATTAATCCCTGCGACATGAGACCAAACACAAGAGATGGCTCACCCAGCAGCAACAGTAGTTTTTCAAAAAACTAAAAGACGCTCTTTCGACCGCGGCATCGAATGTAGACACCAGATCTCGCCGCCTTTTCGTGTACGACGAAACCAACCAAAAATATTTCTTGGTCGACACAGGCGCAGACGTTTCAACAATACCAAAGACCTCTAACACAAAAAGGTTTCCTAACCAGGACATAAAACTTTTATCTGCAAATGGAACACCCATATTAACATACGGAATAAAGGTGTTAGCTCTAAATCTAAATTTACGACGCACTTTCATTCACCCCTTCATAATAGCAAATGTCGAGCATCCCATCATCGGTGCTGATTTCTTGTATAAACACAATCTCTTAGTTGATCTCCGACGAAGAAAATTAATCGATCAGACTACAACTTTAAAAACAAACTGTATCTCACGATTAGCAAACTCCACATCCCCAAAGCTTTGCGCCTTACAAGGCGAATACGGGTCCATCCTCAATCTCTTTCCTTCTCTTAGGTCTCCACCGAACTTCCATGAAGAAGTCAAACATAATGTAGTACACCGGATACACACAGAAGGACCTTTACCGTCCGCAAAGCCGAGACGACTCAGTGTGGAAAAATATAACGCGGCTAGAGCTGAGTTTGAGGTAATGGTGAAATTGGGAATTTGTCGCCCATCAGCATCTTCCGTTGCTTCTCCTTTACATTTAGTGCCCAAGAAAGGTAGCACAGAATGGAGACCCTGCGGGGATTATAGACAACTAAATGCAGTAACCATTTTCGATAAATACCCGTTACCTAACATTCAGGATTTTACCATCAATCTGAATGGTTGCACTATATTCTCAAAAATAGATCTTGTACGAGCGTACCACCAGATCCCGGTAGCACCAGAAGACATATATAAAACTGCAGTGACAACCCCTTTCGGGTTGTTCGAGTTCACCCGTATGCCTTTTGGTGTTAAAAACGGGGCACAAACGTTTCAAAGATTTATCAACGAAGCCCTATCGGGCCTACCATTCATTTTCGTATACGTAGATGATATCCTAGTGGCAAGCAAATCACCAGAGGAACATAAAGATCATCTAAGACAAGTTTTTAGCAGACTACAACAATACGAAATCAACGTGAATATAGTCAAATGCTCTTTCGGAGTTCAAGAGTTAGTTTTCCTCTCACACAAGATCACAGCAAACGGTATAAGCCCATCAGAAGAACGCATAGAAGCAATAAAGAATTTCCCAACCCCCAATTCTATAAAGAAATTACAACGATTTTTAGGCATGGTAAACTTTTACCATCGTTTCCTTCCAGGCATAGCAAAAATTTCAGGACCCCTTTATGACACTCTAAAAGCTGTCAACCCAAAATCCAAAAAGTCAACGCAAAATAATTTTATATGGTCTGATGAACAAGAAAAAGCGTTCCAAGAAATCAAAGAAAACTTACAAAACCACACGTTACTGGTACACCCTTGCACACAAGGCAAACTCAGCCTGTTTGTAGACGCGTCAAGCGACGCAGTCGGAGCTGCGTTACAACAAAACACCACCGGAAAGTGGGAACCACTTGGTTTTTTCTCAAAGAGACTCAAACCCAACGAAAGAAAGTATTCGACTTTCGACAGGGAGTTGCTTGCAATTTTCCTAGCCATAAAACACTTTAGGCATTTAGTGGAAGGAAAAGATTTCATTGTATATACAGATCACAAACCCTTGACCAACGCACTATGTTCAAAAGTGGAAAAGTCCCCACGACAAAGCAATCATCTAAATTTCATCTCACAGTTCACTCGGGACATACGACACATCAAAGGTATTAAGAACGTCGTTCCTGATACACTCTCCCGAGCACACGTTGACGAAATCAATATTTCCGACAAAATAGACGTAAAACTCTTAGCGGATGAACAAAATAAAGACGCTGAGCTAAAGAAAATAATCCACGCGATCAACGAAAAAAAGCCAAAAGAATCATCTTTCAAACTTCAAAAAATATTTGATTTCTCGAACAAAGTCGAAGTATGGTGCGAGACAAGCACAAAAACTAACAGACCCTACCTACCACATCCACTACGTCGTAACATTTACAAAACCTTGCATAATCTATCGCACCCTGGTATCAGGGCAACAAAAAAACTAATCAACACGCGATATTTTTGGCCTAACATGAACAAGGACTTAACGAAATGGACAAAGACTTGTTTGACCTGCCAAAAAGCAAAAACGCACAGACATACAAAAGCACCCCACGGAACATTCGACACACCACGCGGGAGATTCGAACATGTCCATATGGACATTGTTGGGCCACTCCCACCATCAAATGGCCACACATACCTCCTTACCATTAAGGACCGCTTTAGTCATTGGCCCGAGGCCATCCCTCTCAGAAATATCAACGCAGCCACCATAGTCGATGCATTCATAAGACGATGGGTAGCCCAATACGGAGTGCCAAAAACAATCACAACCGACCAGGGCACTCAATTCGAATCAGCTGTATTCAGAGAACTTTCAATCATACTGGGAAACCAGCGCATTCGCACTACCACGTACCACCCACAAGCAAATGGTTCAGTAGAACGCTTACACAGGCAAATTAAGACATCCATTCGAGCCACCAACGAACCAAAAAACTGGTATAAAAACATCCCTTGGATTCTTTTAGGTTTACGATCAACCTTAATAAGCGATCTCAACGTAGCACCTGCCCAGCTCCTTTTCGGACAAGCACTTCGTTTGCCCGGAGAATTAGTCACTACAGACTCACCTTCAGAAATCAAACTAACCACACAAGTAGCAACTGACATCAGAAACGCTGTTCTAGACGTAAGACCTCAGAATACCCGTTTGCGAAAACAACATCACGTTTTCATCCCTCAAGACCTTCACAAGTGTTCACATGTTTTTGTCAAAGACCCCATTTACAAAAATTCTCTCAACCCACCGTACACAGGCCCACACGAAGTAATTACAAGACAAGACAAAGTGTTTAAAATATTAATTAATGGGAAAGAAGAATTAATTAACATAGACAGATTGAAACCAACATATAGTTTAAATGATACCTTCAGCACCATCGCAAATACTAGATCTAGTAAAAAACCAAAAGTAACTTTCCAACTTTAAATTAAAGAACAATAAAAATATACAAAAAGTCAATAAAAGAAAACCAATTGCATACTAACATTTATAAAAAAAAATATATATATTTTTCCTTTTTTTTCATGATTGTAAAAATTTATAAAATAAGTATTCTAAAGTAAACTTGAAATTTAAGCACACACATTAAATATGTAAATATAGCAAATACAACGAAGAAATAGATTACATAAAATATGATTAATTATATAGCCTAATGAATAACTCAAGAAATACACATTCAAGAAACATAATAATTGCACTAAATTTACTAAAATAAACGAATAAATATTTTTAAGAAATGTAATATTTAAGAAACATACGAATTGCGTTAACATTAATAAAATAAATGAATAATTATATGTTAATTTTTGTAAGTTAAGAATTCTAAAGTAGCATGCATGCATGCATCAAACAATACTCATATAAATAAGTCAATGAAAATGAAATAACATTATTAATAAAAACGAATGAACTAACGCACATTTAACCGTTGTAACATTTTAACATTAAATGAAAAGCATAATCATGGACAACATAATAAGAGATATAGCAAACGATTTTTCATCGAGGGGGAATGATGTGGCGACTTCCGGATAAAAGCACCACCAACTTCACATGGCAAAAGGCAGAAGAGCTTTTGCAAGATCACCGACGCCAAGGCGTGCAACGATCAGTCAGTGCACCACGATCAGTACTACAGAGCGTTTGTTTTCTCACAGTAATAAATATTATAAAGTAATTGAAATCGTGCGTTTTAGTTGTTTCAAATATATGTTGGCCCAGGAGCCACATCATGTAATGTAGAAATGGAAGCTTCCACATTTACAGTCTTGTCCTCCAAAAATATTTCTTCAAACTGAGTGAAGTATTCCCATTTCACACGCCCTTGTCCTGACTTCGATTTTTTTTCTTTCAATGCAATGAAAGTTTGTTTCATGTTGCGGATTTTTTTATCTAAAAAATCCTCTGTTATAAAGTATCCATGATTTCTAAATTCTTCCGCTATTTTGCGCCACAATTTTTTTTCTTTTGTTTTCGATCACGAAATTTTGCTTTGCTCTTCCCGTACTCCGCAAGCAGCAATTCATGAGTCCACTTTTGTTTCTGTTCTTCATAAACTTCCACTTCAGTATAAAATAAAAAAACTTGCATTAAAATTGTACTTACTTGTAAATTCCATGTTTCCCTTCACTTATGAGGTTACGTTTGGTCGTCTTGACTTTTTTTTCTTTATTTGGGAACTTGTCAACAAACACATGTTTTATGCCTGCTGAGTAAATTAGCAGAAAAAATTTACGATATATTTTTTTCAGCGGCTGCCTACAGCGGCTGAGCTCAGCAATCTATCCAACACCCGCAGCGGTATTTTTCACTCAGCCGCTACGCAGCTGCTGAGTGCGCTGGATGTACCCATTGGCTTGCTGATGTTTTAAAGGATTTCAATGAAACCTTTGTCCTTTACTAAATTATTATTCAGCTTAAGTGAAGCTGCTTACATACATACACCTTTCAGCCATTAAATAATGTTTTCAATGGTTTAACTTTTGTATAATAAAATTGTAAATATCCAACACGCCCCATCAAAAACTAAATCTATTGAAAAACATCAACACTTCCGTTAATTAACTTGTAACATGTTACTTAAATCTAAACAAGAAAGCATTATTCTATATGTGACACACCTTCCTTGTGTTATTTATGGGACATTTACAACATGGTCCAACATTTGTTCCAAGGGTTGGGAAAACCCCAAAAACCCAACCAAACCACTTTACTTAACTTTAATCAATTATTTATTACTAAATTATATGTTCTATTTATTTTTTATCATATTAACGTAGTCCAAGTCCATTCCTTAACTCCAAAAATTTCACTGCACATAATGGCTTGGTGAGTATGTCAGCTAATTGTTGACCTGTTGGAATATAAATCAATTTTATTTCATTTTTCTCAACTTGTTCTCTCGAGAAGTGATATTTTATGTCTATGTGCTTTGATCTTTTATGGCTAGATGGATTCTTAGCTATATTTATACACCCATTGTTGTCTTCATATAATACGATTAGTTTGGACATATCAATCTTTATACTAACTGCTAATGATTTAAGCCACAATGCTTGAAGCTGCAACTAATAACTGTTTCCTTGTATTCCAACAAATTGTGCAACGTTCGAAAAGTTTAAATATGTAACCTGTCGTACTTTTTCTCACAGTCGCATCACTTCCTCCCCAATCAGAGTCCACATAACCACATAAAAGATCATGAAAATCACCTTGATATCTATAGAGCCTTTTAAATATCTGAGAACTCTTTTCAAACATTTCCATAATTCTATATTATTTTTAGTCAGAAATCTACTCAATATATTTACAGCTGTACTTAAATCTGGCCTAGTACATAGCATTACATACATTAGACACCCTACAAGACTTCTACAGGGGGCATCATAATTTTCATCTAAGTTTAAAGCTATAAAATTTAATTTCCTTTCAAGTGGTGTACTAGTTGGTTTACAGTCTGACATTTTAAATTTATTCGAAATAGTTTTTATATATGCACTTTGATCTAAAGTAATATTGTGTTTTCAAGTCTTGTAATTTTGATTCCTAAAAATAGTTTAATGTCTTTTAAATCTGTCATTCTAAATTTAATCATTAAATAACTTTTAAAACTATTCATTGTTGCTATACTAGCTGTAGCAATTACTAAATCGTCTACATATAGAACTATATAAATATATTTAGATATTATTTCCTTTATCTAACATATAAATACATCTATCAACTGGAGAATTTCTAAATCCCCTTCCTATTAAAGCTTTTTCAAATGTCTCAAACCAGCATCTTGCTGCTTGTTTCAACCCATATAAAGCTTTATTTAATTTGCAAACTTGATTATTTTTACAGGTAGCCCCTTCAGGAATCCTCTATTTCCTCTTTTAATGTTTCGTTCAAGAAAGCTGTTTTTACATCCATATGATGAACTAGTAAATTGTATTGATTTGCAAATGCTAATATAAATCGAAAACTAGAAATTCGAGCCACTGGTTCAAATGTTTCATCATAATCTATTAAATATTCCTGACTAAAACCACGAGCTACAAGCCTTGCTTTATACTTGAATGGGTTACCATGTTCGTCATTCTTAATAGTAAATACCCATCTACAGTCAACGATGTTTTTATTTAAAGGTTTTGGTACCAAGTCCCAGGTCTTATTAATTAAAAGAGAATTAATCTCATCTTGAATTGCTTGTTCCCATTGAACCCTATCATCTCTATTCTTTATTTCTTTATAAGAAGTGGGAATACTACAAACTAGAGACTTGGCACACATTAAACAATCATCTAGCATGCCATATTCATTATAAGATATAACAGGACGGTTTCTGATCACTCCTTCTAATTCCCGAAGATATTGGTAATTCGTCGTCATTAAAGTTCTTTGAGAACTCTGAATGCTTATATATTTCTATTGCAGATTTATTTGATTCTACATTTATTTTGGCATTTTTCTTACTAGGTTCAAGTTCTTCTGATTTATTTTTATCAGAATCCTGCTCTCTAACTACATATTTTGACCTTAGGTCAGATTCATCTGTTTCATCTTGCAATTTTTCAATGTTAAGTGCAGGCCTAGTTTCCATAAAATTAACCTCATCAAATATTACGTCCCTTACTACAATAAACTTATCATTCACTACGTCCCACACTTTATAACCATTTAGTTCATATCCAACTAATATACCTTTCATTGACTTTTCATCAAATTTTGTCTTTCTAACTTTATTGTGGATATAAACAGTGGAACCAAATACCCTTAAGTAATTTAATTGTGGCTTTTTACTATGCCACATTTCATATGGTGTTTTAACTTTCTTCAAAACTTTAGTAGGTGACAAATTAATTAAGTATTTAGCAGTAAGAACTGCTTCACCCC